>JANRGW010033576.1:0-21795 GCA_024733675.1 Psilopsiagon aymara
CGGGAGACTGTGCCAAAGGCCTTGCGGAAGGCCAGGAGAGATGACAGCGGTAGCTCTTCCCTTCTCCGCTGGGGCAGTCACTCCACCACAGAAGGCCACAAGGTTGGTCGGGCAGCAGATACTGTCTGTGTGCTCTCTCGCAGCTCCTTCTGCATGTCAGTTTAAGAGAATACTTTTTGGTTTACTGATTGACTTTGCTCTTTGAGGCCCCTGACAGAAAATACTCCCTTAAACTCCATGGGAGCAGGAAATGGAAAAGAAAAGGTTTCATCGTCCCTGTAAGGTGAAAGTGGCTTGTGAGCCCTGGGGGCCCCCAAGGTGCCAAACTGGGCTCCAGCCTGGAAGATGCCTCCAGGAGGGGACCTTGCACTTGCCCTGGGACCAAAATCACTCGCTCCTCAGCCTCATGAGCTGCTGCTTCTGCACCTGAGGAGCTCAGATCTCTCTTGGCTGTGGTTTCCTGTGGTCCTGGGGGACCGTGAGCCCCTCGCTGCCCCCGTGACAGCACCTGGAGAACAGGGCAGAGCTGTGGGCATGAAATAACAGTATTACCTGTAACCCTTAATCTTGACCCTGGGAAGCACAAAGATATCCCAGTGAGAAGCAGCTTCCTGGAGAGGCTCTTTTGCAGTTGGAGATTCATACCTAATACAGGCAGATCGCCCACTGCCATGGCAATTCCAGGCCTTTTCCAAGATAGCTTTGAAAGAGTTTTGTTCTTTTGTGCATTTGCAAAACCACTTCATGGAAGGGGCACCTCTGAGAAGGTCACCTGCCAGGCTCAGGGAGGCTCCAAGCACAGCACTCCGGGAAGCTCCTGAGGACACCATCCTGGTTTGTGCTGGAAGAACTTCCTCTCCCTGATGGAACAAAGGAGCTGCTCTGAGCCCCATTCCAGGGCCATCCCCGCTCCTCCAGCTGGAGATGCAGCACCGATGTGGCTCCCGGCTCGCTTTCCCATGGAACTGATTTCAGTGCTGTGAAAGACATTACCTCTGCAAAACCAGCTCAGCAGGATTTGAGAAGCTTTATAACCTTGTTTACTTTAGCTTGTTGGGTTCTCTGAACAAGAGTTTAGCTTTTGAGTGATATATTTCACCTGGCACAAGAACTGATGCTCCATTTCTTACAGAGGCTAAACTCCCATTGACTTTAATAGCTGTCTGGCCAACACAAGACCTGGAAGACCATTTAAGGGAGCTATTTAGGATCGAAAATGGCCCAACATCCGTATGAAAAGAAGCTTGTTTAAATGCTGGAGCCAATTAGAGCACCCCTTAAATTAATCAATGGCAAATCTTTCTCCCTCCCTCCCTGACTTGGGAGCAGTGTGTTTTGACATAGTTCTTTTTCCCAGAAACTATACTGCTCGGTTTTAATCTGGAAAAACCAAGTAAATGTGCTGCATGCTCTCATCATCATCAGAATGAGCTGCTCAATAGACTCACGTTAACAGCTCTGGCTGTGGAGTTACTTCCTCAGACTGTAACTGAAGGATTTCTGTGAGCAGTTATAAAATGGGCTCTATCACCCCATGCAAGTGTAGCTCTATCATCTTCAAAAGCAGTTTGAGGCAGTGCTACAGCCTCCAGACATCACTCTGGAGTCAGCCACAGCAATATGAAAGCTTCAGTGATCAGGTCAACACTGATACCTGCGCCTGTCTCACATCTGGAGCAAACACCAAACCATTTCACACCTGAACAGCAGAGCTGCCCATGGGAAAACACCGTCTGAAGGGGGCTCTGGCTGAGGTCACCCATTGCTGTCAGGATGGACACTATCATCCTGCATTAGGACTGGATGGAGACCAGGAATTGTATCTGGCAAAAAGAAAACAAGGCAGCAGAGGGCCCCGGAGCCTACCCAGGAGGGCTGCCGAGACCGGAGCTCTTCCAAGCCCACCGTGCCCGCTGACACTCAGGGTTTGAACAGCTCCTCAGCTCAGCCTCTGAAACCTGCAAGGTCCTGGGGCTGCGGTACCGAACACAACGAAATGAGGCAAATCCTCATCAGCTATCGGGAGCACGCTGAGCCAAGCTGTAGGCTGCAGCCTGGCTTCTCTGGTCACCGTCCTGCCCAATCCCACCTGCACCCTGCTGCGCTCTGAAGTTAAAGCACTCTTCTGCGCTGTCGGATGTGCTGAGGTCACGGCACCAGGGCTCTCAGAGAGGCCTCAGTGTGAGTGGACAGCAGCAGCCTGGCTCTACAGAGCACACGCAGCGCACACACAGAGAAGTTTTGGGTATTTTGAGAGTACAGACTCGCAGCCCTGAGGGGGGAAATCAAAGCCCGGGGATGCACCATCTCTCGCTGTATCAAAAGGCTTTGGGTAGGGATGAGGGAGCCCCACTCTTCACGGCCAAAGCTCCTCTGCCTTGTGAGCACAGGAGCTTTCTCTCCGTTTGCCTTACACTGGACAAGAGGGGTGGGATTTATTTGGCTCCCTCGGTAAGGGAGCTGTGAGCCTGCTGCTGCACCTCTCACCTCTGGGGCTGTAGAAATCTCACCCGGGCTCCTTCCCTGTGCAGCACAGGATCAGCGACTCACAGCTCCAGCCCCACACACGTCTGCTGCCCACAGTGAGGAACAGAACAAACATGCTATGCAGACAAACACAACATCTGCTTTCGGGATGAGAGTACAGGGTGAGGTTGGGCTCTGCATGTGACTGGAGAAGAAGGTCTAGTGCAAACATAAGAGACACACTGCTATTCAGGTCTTTGATGCTTGCAGGGTGCTGGTTAGTTACAGACTGCCCTCCATATATTGTTACAGATGGCCCCTGGTCTTTTCATTCTTACTTGTTCCTTTGATTTATCTTCCTCTTCCCAAAAGACAGAGCTACACAGGTTGGAGTGCTGGGAACACCCTTTCAGAAGCTGTCAAGGGTACAGAAAAACCCACATTAACTTCTCCGCTATAACCTCACCAACTCCCATGCAGTGCTCCAGGTTATCTCACCTGATCAGAACAGGTTGTGTGCTTTAGGAACTGCATTACTGGTGATGAACAGAGCTTTTTTTTCCCCTCTTAATAAGGTTTTAGCACTGCTCAAAGGCGAATTAATATTGTGAAAGTTAAAATCTCCTCTGACCATCCCAGAGATGAGGAAACCTCCCCCTACGTGTACAAAACCAGAAGGGAAGAACTGTCTCAAGGAACAACTGAAACGCAGAAAATGGTTCCCCCTCCTTGTTTACTAAAAGCTTAATGACTTCCTAAGCCACACAAAACCAAACCAACAGCCCCAACCTTCTCTAGTGGAAACGGGACTTGTCAAGTTCAGAGGCCCCTCTTCTTCCTCCTTCAGAGCATCCCCAGCCTGCAATACTGCCACTTCGCATCTCTGACTCCCAACAGAATTGGAGGATCAAATCACAAATCCCAAACCAAGAAGCCTGTGATGCTTTCCCTCATGTTGCTCAGGTTACAGTGCCAGAGGAGCTGTGGCTGCCCCATCCCTGCAGTGCTCAAGGCCAGGTTGGACACAGGGGCTTGGAGCACCCTGCTCCATGGAAGGTGTCCGTGCTCGTGGCAGGGGTTGGAGCTGGAGGAGCTTTAAGGTCTCTTCAACCCAAACCAGGCTGGGATGCTGTGATTCTAGAATTTGAAAAGGCAGGCAGCGTAGCAGTAAGTGCCTAAGACAGGAGACAAGGTGTGCGCGTTCTCGCCCTCCCAACACCTGCGCCCTCGGCCTCTCCTTCAAAGCATCCTTATCTTCAGAGAACAAAATACAGCGAATGCGATGTGGTGTGAAAAGGGAAATGGAGGTCAGCCTCTCACTACTGCCCACCTCTGTCTTACAATCCTTACATGCTGCTTTTGCTTAAAACTCCTCCAACGTTTGCATATTTTTCCACTTGGGTGCAAAAGGAGAAAACTAAATGTGATACTCCAGATGCATCGGGTTGCCCCAGCATCGGTGTTGTGCCTACAAAGAACAAACAAAATGCTTTTGCCAGGGAACTCAGTCTGTGAAGTACTGCAAGGTTCAGATTTCCTGCCAGAGTTTCATGTTGCCCATCGAGACAGCGCCAAAGTATTTCTTTAATGAAAAACAAACCCAGGAACTCCAATAAAAACCTGGGGTTAGATGTGACCGGGATAGATGTAGATGTGGAGCCGAAAACAGTGTTGTAGTTGGACTTGGCTGCACGGCCAAATCATCTGAGAGCAAATCCCTTGCCATTGTTGTGGGCACATTAAGATGTGCTTGCTAACTTTGGAAAGGATAATGAAAAATGCCTTTTCCTAAAAGGACAGCCACGCTGCTGGGTAATGGAGAGCAGATGGCAAAAAGCATTTCAAAGACTTGAAAAAGAAAGAAAACAAACTTAGGAAAGCAGTGCGCAGGCTGCAGTCACCGCCTGCGCCGGGGCTGCTCCAGGCTCTGCCACAATCCCCAGCATCCCTGCGTTGTCACTTGGCTTTAACTGGGGAGCACAGTACCCGGGGGATCCACCATGGGCGGTCTGTGCCCATCCACCCCCTCTGCAGCACCGGCTTGGCCCAGGCAGGGAATCTCTTCCCAGCAGCGGGAATCCTTCCTTCTGAGGAGAAAGAGGATAGACAGAGGATAACAGTGCGGCACAACCAAGGAAACGCACAGCAGGGATGCACGCCGTGCTCCGGGGATGGGTGCCACGCACACAGACTCTGGGCAGCCTTCCCTGCCACGCTCCTCCTCCTCCTCGTCTTCCTCC
Source organism: Psilopsiagon aymara (assembly GCA_024733675.1). Lineage (NCBI taxonomy): Eukaryota > Metazoa > Chordata > Aves > Psittaciformes > Psittacidae > Psilopsiagon > Psilopsiagon aymara. The sequence continues at coordinate 4,707 of JANRGW010033576.1, forward strand.
AGGGCCAGGGCAGGAGCCAGGACTCTCGCACCAAGGGAAAAGGCAGGATTCTCATCGGATATCGCAGCAGATTTGCTTTGGCTGCAGGCGGTGGTTTACACCGCTGAGAAACCAGCTCATTTTTTAAGTGTTTAAACTGCAAAACTGAGTTCAAGTTTCATGCGCGATTTTATTAGAGGGCAGAATTGCAGCCAAGTGTTTATCTGGTGTCTGGCCTAAGTGCTGATAAAGACTTGGCTGAAACTTATATAATCTGCCATTAATAAATGCAATTTATGATAGTCTCAAGGAAAGACACAACCACTGCTGGCTCCATTAGTGGTGCACTCAGCAGAGGCCAGGGATTTAGCCTGTACAGAGACAAGACTTAATTCATTTCGTGCCCCTAAATGCCTGTGCTTCAGGTCAGGCCCAAGACAAAAAACCTAGGTAAATCTAAAGGCTCCATCCAGAACTGCCAGGCTTTGCTAATATGAGCTCAGTTGCTTTAATACAGCCCAGCACCCTATTTTATAACTCCATCTAAAGCAAATACTGGCTCCAGCAGCCACGCTCCAGTTAAAGCGAGAAGCCCTGAACCTGACATTCATAGATGCCTGAGCTTAATTTTACACACTAGGAGCAGTTCTGCTGAAGAGCAGCAGGACAGAGCACGGCTCATAAACACCTTCTCAGAATGAGAGGCATCCAGATCAGAGACAGAAAGCCCATTACCCTGTGTGGCCCAGGCTCCCCCTCTGCTCTCCCTCCTTCCTTCCTGCTGTGCTTTGGCGAGCTGGGAGCTGCACAAGCTGTGTGCCCCACCTCTGCCCAGCACCCACCCCAACTGCCAGGATGCCAGCTCCACACGGCTCTGCTCAATGGTCATCAGCTGCTGAACACCCCTGTGCAGAACATGGTCAGGAGAAACAGCACATGCGAGCTGGCAAAGCAAAACAGAGGATCCCAGGCTGGTTTGGGATGGAAAGGACCTTAAGCTCATCCAGTCCCAACCCCCCGCCATAGGCAGGGACATATACACAGGAATAACTTTGGTTGCCGCTCACGATGCCTGGTGAGAACTGACTGATTCAAGGAAAGAAATCTATTTGCCAAATGCTGACCTATTTAAAATGTAACCCCAGCTTAATATATAGTTGCATATTCCATTGCCAATGATAAATTTAAAATTTACACTTACCATTAACGGAATATATACAAACCTGATCCTTACATAAGCTCTGCATATTTAAAGGAACCCACATTGAAACATACATACACTTTACAGTTTGAATTCATCCTCTGAAAAATTCCATGGCCCTATCTGAAAGCCAAGAGACATTTCTTTTCAAGATCTGTGATGAATGAGATCCAGACACAGGGCTGTTTCACCAAGCGTCACCCATGCCAAAACCTTCATCCAAAGAAAAATTCCAAGAACAATTATGAGGATCTGACTATCAAAGCCCCAGTTCTGCTCTATTCCAAGCAAAAGAGAAATTTATAAACGCACGGATAAATCACTTAAAAAGTACATGCCAGAAGACATTAAAATCAGGCATCTAAAATAATTCCAAAGATATTCCTAAATGAACAATGTTTGCATTATTTTTTCAGCATCTAATATAACATCACTGCAATCTAGCGCTAAAGGATCCCAACAGGTTTACTCATTTTAACCTGGCATTTAATCATCAGAGTTTAATTCTTCCAGATAATCTGACCCTGCAACGGGGTGAAATTCAAAGGAGACAATGCAAATAGCAGCAAATGCTGCAGAATTTCACTGAAAACCATTTAAAACTCATCCAGACTCTTTTCTCTATCCCCACCTACGTCAAAGTGCTCCACTGCTCCCAGCCAGAGAGGACAACAATTCTTGGCATCAAAAGCTATGCCATGGCTAAACTTGGCCTCCACGTATGAAGCTGTCCAGGACAAATCTGTGCCAGCTCTCACCAAGAGACGGAGCTCGCAGTCCTCTTCCTGGCGTGCCCACCCTGCTCTCCAGCATCCTCAGGTGCTGGGACCACAGCACCCGCTGGCTGTGGGCTGCAATCCAAATGCAGCCATCTCCAACGTGCAGTCCTACCCCTGCTGGGCTCCGACAAGACCCAAGAGGAGGCAGAAAGCTGAGCTCCATTAGTGCCTGAAAACACCAGCAGTCGAACTGTGAGCGTTTGAGAACTTGGGCAACCTTCTGCTGTCAACTGCATCTAACCCATGGCAGTGCAAGTGAAGCAGTGGAGGTGGACTCCATTTACAGCCACTAAGGGGAAAAGAATTTCACCTTTGTTGAACCCAAGACAAAACCTGAGCACGCAGGGTGTGAAAGAGCACGCAGGGTGTATCTGCTGCTCATCCCTCACCACAGTGGTGTGGGTGAAACGTCCACTGGGAGAGCTGGGTGGAGCAGAGACCTGAAGACCCTCCTTGATTTGGTACGGGGGGGGTCCTCAGGTACTGAGATGTGACCAAGACAACTCTCACTGACATCCCAAAAAGAACAGCCCAACTATTAGGTATTTCTGTGCCAAAACCCCCCACAACTAGAGTGCAACATACTATAACCACGCTGATGAGTACGGGTGTTGATTTGATTAGAAGACAGCAAACATTGCAGTGCTGAGGCCTTTAGACAGTGACTCAGTGATGGTGTCTGTGTAAAGAACAGAAACATATGACAAGACTTGATACTGTGAACCACAATACTCAAATCAAATAATTAAAATGCTTTATAATAGCACTACACTTGAAAAAGCATTCAACAACTTAAGTAGAGAACACATGTATAGAAAACACTGCTTGTAAACAACATGATTATTACGTGTGCTTTGTAAGTTTTTGTCTTAGAGTAGAACAGTTTGGGTTGGAAGAGACCTTAAAGCTCACCCAGTTCCAACCCCTGCCCTGGGCAGGGACCCCTTCCACTGGAGCAGGATGCTCCAAGCCCCTGTGTCCAACCTGGCCTTGAGCACTGCAGGGATGGGGCAGCCACAGCTTCTCTGGGCACCCTGTGCCAGCGCCTCACCATGCTACATTTCCATTCTCATGCTACATGGCTCTGATTTGTTCTCCCACAGCAGGCAGGCATCCCTTGGTGATACACATGAGAGAAGCCAGGACCATGGGTATGGAAATCACACATCCCCTTGATTCAAAGAGGGACCACAGTGTGGCTGAGGGCATCCTTCATACCATTTGCTCTGCTTCAGGGGTGGCATGCTCACATTTGATGGCTCAGCCATTAAATGGTGCTGATCTGAGCGACTTGCCCAATTGTGCTGTTGGGTGATTTTACTGGTTTTTCTTTTAAGTTCATAAGCCTATTGAACAGACCCATTTACAGCTGTTTTCATCACAGATTTTACTTAAACTCCCCTCGCATTAGCTGTATTGAATGTGAGAGAAGAGATACAGCACTAAGTTGCAAAGGGACTGCATTAGCAGCTAGGAAAGCTGCATTAGCAGCTCTCTCCTCCAGAGAGGAGCCAGCTCAAGTTCCAGAACACAAAGAACTCTTTGCCTGTGCAGACAGGCCCGAGAGGGATGAGTGGAGGTAGACCTGCAGGAGTGCTCACCTCAGCAAAAGTCACCCATCAGCTGGTCTGACAGAGAAGGAAGCTCGGTGCAGTCATAGGATAGTCCTACATCAAGGAAATGAACACAAAACAATTAACGTTTATCACTGCTCAGGTAATCCATTTGGGCCTCCAGCTGTATAAGAGTGATCAAGCTCTGTATTTCCACACATGAACAGTTACTAGCTACTCAATGTTAACGTTCCCTTCTTCCAAGCAGCACTGTGTTCTGAGCTCCCCTGTTCTTAACAGAAGCTTCAGGGCTGTGAATCTCAGGCATCCGTCAGTCAGAACTATGTTTCCCATCTGGCTGCCTTTCAGTCAAGCTCAAGCCTCAAGAGCCCTTTGCACTAAAGCGATCCTCAGAAGAACAGAAGAGCTGCTCAGAGTACAAGAACAGAACTCACCACAATTACAACGCCGGAAATGAAGACATGCGCTCGGAGTGAAATCGCGCTTGCTCCAGCATCCAGCAAGGAAATCTGCAGACACACTAACGCACAGATATGCTTCCTAGCAGTGCCACTTTACCTTCCAGACACGGCCCCTGCCGGGGCTGCACTGGGGCTCGTACATCTGCGCCACAACATTCACCTCCTTTTAGCCCATTCTAAGAGCTTTCCTCTTTCATTTTCATGAGGTTCTTTGCTTCTCCGTTATTAGTAGAACAATAGCAGATTTTCCACATAAAAGGGGTGTTTGGCATAGCTTGTATTTATGGGGAGCAGACCCCAGTATGAATGCTCATCACAGAGGGAGCTGCTGAGAACCAGTGAGATGTGCTGCAGAGAACAGCAGTTCTTAAACAAGGCACATGGGCAAACAGTGTTGACACTGCACAGGAACTGACTGATTGATAATTCCAGACTATCCCATCTCCTCATGGTTATAACAGCACTCTATCAAACCTGAATTCACTCTGACACCTCAGTGATTCACAGCAACTGAACAGAGCCAGTTCTGTAACTTAACCCAGCAAATTGCCTCTTTCCAATCTGCAGGGTATGGGATGCACAAGCAGCTCTTGGAGGAGATGCATTTATCTGATTCGCGAGGGATGACCTCCCAAGTCAGTAAGTTCATGATGCAATTGAAATGAGTTGTGGGATTCAGCAGAAGAACATCTACATTCGGTTATTCCTTATGGTTATAGCAGCTCTGTGGATGTAATCAAAAACCGAGATACATTCATGCTACCACCATGGGACTCTGTTACCATTCCATACCCTGATCGATGAAAGCAGCAGCAAATCCTATCAATTTGCCCTGAAGCACACCTATATTCTCCTGCTTGGATCCCGCTACAGAAAACAAGGCTTTTTGATGGACAGCCTACTTTCGAAGCTGTGCCGAGACAGAGACAGAAAAAGAATCGTACCTTCTCCTTTCTCTTCCCAGAGGAAGCAAAGCTCTGCCCCTGTTGCCTACACATGCCAGATCCACACACTGGGCTGCAGCACCATTTGCTTGATGGCCTCCTGATTCTGCCATAGCCAGAGCACAAGAGCATCATGGGCTGGTAAAGCATGAGACCATCCCACCCAGCTCTGCCATCACCCCGTGGAGAATCCCCATTGCGAACGCTGTCTTTCCTGCTTCCCCTCTGCTGCTCACAGGATCATGGAGCTGACCACAGGATCAGCGTGGGGTCTGCCTTCTCCGACAGTCCTTGTGGTGTGCTTTAGAGCAAAGGCCAACACTTTACCAAGTCTGAAAGAGACTCCAACAATAAGTGCGAGCCTAACCAATTGCTCACAGAGGAACTCACCCAACCGATGCGTCACTCTTTATACTGCAGGGTGCTCTAGCACTGCTTTGCTTTCTTTGGGGCACTACGCAGTAAGATCAGGTATCTTCTTTCACCTGGGGAAGGACAACATAACTGTCTTTGGGCACTGACTCAGCTTGAAGTAGAATCTGAGCATGGCAGCACTGTGGATAGTTACAGTGCAAACCAAACCTTATCTGAGATGAAGCTAATCCAACAGAAAGACAACCCCTGTAATTTGGCATTTTGAACGCGCAGTGATTAATTTTCCTAATAATAATGAGGCAGTGTCCTCTAGTGGTTAAAGCACTGGACATGGAGTCACGAGCCCAGCAGTTCACTCTGCCCTGCAGGTAACTTCTGCTTTGGCTGCTCGTGCTGGGTACGTTCCATAAAGCCGCCGAGGTGCTTAAAGTGCACTAAATTAGCCCGAGAAGCCCAAATATCTTCATGAACTTGGGGTTCAGCCAATGCTTACTGGTGCCCTGCTTGCACCATCGGGACTTTTTAGAACCTTTTATTTCTTCATTAAGTCATGAAGACACAGAGACACTTCCTAATGGCAGCATAGCACTTCTAGTAGGCAGGGTATTGAAAAGGGCATGGACAACCCTTCACCACATGGAGCCCCATGGAGAAGCTGCTGGGAGGCCCACGTGGAATATCTTGGCTCTGCTTTCCAAATTTCTCATTAAAAAAGAAGTACATCAATCTACTCACCATGAAGACTCATTAAATCAGCTTGAAGCATGCACATCCTAGAATAAGGGGGGGTCCAGGGGATCCAGCACGTCACAGGATTAAAGATCTGGAATACATCGAGACTCCATGAAAGATCAGCACCCTGTTTTACTATAAGCTTACCATATTATCAGCATCTTTAGACTGGAGTTGTAACAAAGGAAGAGGGTTTTTGTTCCCTATGCAAACTACGTTGCTCTTTCAGCTGAAAATGATGAAGTCATTTGTTGGGCTACTTTCTAACAACTTGCTTGAAAGCACTGTGCCAAACCAAGAAAGGTCTGGTGTGAGATTTCAGGTACACTTTCAGCCAGCTTTAGGCATTACAAATCTTAACTTTGATTAAGCAAAGACTTCTGTATTTCCACCCAGAACAGAGACCATCTAGATAAGAGTTCTTACAGAGATTTAAAGATGAGATATACTGAAGTAAGCCATTACCATAACATTCTCATTTAGCATGGTTATAACAAGATGACAAGCTCAGGGACTTTTCAGACCCCCTGTATATATTGGTTTCAATTATACTGAGTACACTTCTGAAAGCATAGCTAATTTCTGCTTTAGCTTAGAGTTAACTGGATCCTGAACACATCCTATCAGGTTAGCTTGATTAAAACTATTGCAGCTTATAGAATCAGAATAGGTAAATACTCACAAAACTCAGTCAATCGCATCCAAAGACTGTAAGATACAGTGAAACAACCGTGTGTAACACAAATGCCGTCTGAAACCAGAAGGGAAGGGAATTGTTTTGATCAGACCCCTCTCATAAGAGAATGTCATCCAGCACATAGAATAAATACTCTCAGCTCATTGCAAAGTTGGTAGATTTCCAAGCACTAACAATTGTGATACATGGAGACACGTTACTAGGGAACTTGATGAAACGTTGTAGTTGAGAGTTCTTTGACCTAGTGGGAGTCCTGGAATTTCTCAGAGCATTGCATTTTTCTATCTCCATTGCAGTCAAAACCAGCAGGCCAGCCTTCGACATTAAATGTTTCTCCAGAGCACTTGCAGCCTCTACAATGGAGACAGAAAGCCTAATCGCATTTTAATTGAGCCAAATCAGACTTCCAAATTCAACACACGTTCAAGCAATATTTCCTCCAGTTCAAATGTAAAACTGCTGGGCCCTCCTGCAGTAAATAACTTAGAAAAGCCAGACTGGAGGGTTTAAATGTGACCATGCACACAGACAAAACAACATCTTTAAACAGCATTCCCATCACAAGGATAATTGGTATTGCCTGCTCTTCAAGGCACTGGCTTTTCCTCTCCATCTAAACAGCTGGGTTTCCCATTAGCTTCCTGTAAACACTGGTTATCTTCCCCATCACCACTCTTTGCTGCGGTGAGAAGCTGAATGAGGGATGGTGGTGAGATTGCCACGGGCCACAGAGGCCATTCACTGGCAGCAAGCTGGGCCACACACAACGATGTTACATGAAAGGGACCAAGTAAGAGCTCATGGGAAGATTCACACAGTGGCTCAACACTTGCTAAACTGAGCACTTTTGGGGTTTTCCTTGCAGAGCACTGAATCTGTTGTAAATGCAATAAAAGTTGAAGTAACTTAATTTCAATAAAATGCCTCTTCTGTTACCCTGCCTGTTCAATCTTCCTGCAAGGAACAAGTGTGGCATCGTCCAAGAGCAAGTGACAATGACAACTGGTCTGCCAGCGCAGTGCCCACACACCCAGCTCACATCATGACCAGCACCAGTTATTTTTCTAGGGCTGTTACGTCTTTAGAAAGAGGAATAATGCAATCCTCTGCTCACTGACTAATAGAACCATGTCCTCGTAGGCAGCAGGTTGCTTTCAAACACCTCGCTTCTCTCCCAACTGTTCTCACAGAAATTTGGAGGTAATTCATTTCCCTGATCACGATATGACCAAGTTTAAAGGAAATTTATCATTTGGTTCAAGCAAAGCATTGCTATTTCCTCCATGGAAATGGAAACACTAAATCATACATTTTTCTCACATAGCATATTTTGAAAGGTCTGCATTCTTTCACGTTTCACGCTCAAATGTTCCCACAACCAAAGCTTGTTCTAAATGCATTCAACTCCTAAAGCACTCCCAGCTCTAGTAACCAGTCAACCCAAGAACACCCCCATTTTACATGCAGCCTCGTTCATCCAAAATAAATAACTTGGCTGGTCCACTGGACATTTATCATCTTAATGTGCTCATTTCATTGTTGGCCTTGGCAGAGATGTCCAGGTTCGGAATGAAAGACAGCAAAAATTGACAAACCTTAAATCCCAGTGCTACAAATTCCTATGAAGTAACAGATGGAAAAGATAATTAGCCTACAACTCAACCATCACACCCTTCATTAGGAGCCCTGCTCCTATCGGACACAATGCCTCAGATTCTATCTCCACAACAACAATGGCTGTTGCTTTCCATCCCTGGTCCCTGAACTGGCAAAACCCCAGGTGAGCTCTTGAAATCTAGAAAGTTAAAAAATGTCTCTTCTTCTCTAAATCCAGTGGTTCTCTTACAAGTTAGTAACCTATAGCCATAAACCAGCCCTAGGATTGCTGGGTAGGAGGTGATCTGAGTGACAGAAAGGCCAAGCTCAAGAGTGTCCTGGCAGCAGAGGCTTGTTAAACAGTCATCATGCAGTGTGAAACAAATACATGCACACCTACATACACCAACAGCAAGGACAGTTTCCCCTTCACTTGCATGTAGTCCAAATTCAAGCAGAGCCTTGCTACCTCTGCCTGTGTTTGTAAAGGAATACTGAAAGAGACTTGAGCATCTTAGATTGCTACACAGCTCTGCGCTGTGTGAGAAGATGCTCCAGGTGTAGACAGATGAATATCCTTTGATGTTACAATGGCTTGTTGAGATTTGAACATCATTTCTGTAGGTCAGACCTGGTTTTCTCTGGAAAGGCCTCTGGAAAACAAGTTAATTTCTAGGATTTGCGGCCTCCCTGTCCCTCGATGAGTTACTTCCCCATAGCACAAACCCTCGCCTGCTGCCAGACTCAGACTCCTCAGCTCCTGCAGGGTCCGTACCTTTCCTATCACTTGTGTGATACTCTGTATTTCTAGTCACATTTTTCACTCCCTCTATAAACAGTTAAAGATTAAGCACTACATCTTTTGAGCAGCTGTGATCTGATTTATTCATCTAACATAGAGACCGTACAGCAGAGGAACCCAACAGGAGCAAAGCAGAATACCAAATACCTGGTAACACACAGGAACTGTCAAAGGCAACTTCCACACGTGGTATGCTGCCATTTCTGTATGAAGTCACCAAGGATTATGTAACTTCTGGTTGATGACACAGAGATTGCATCCCCCTCTCTTCATGAAAGAACAGCTTGAAAACCACCCATACAGAGTGCAAAAGGAAAGAAAGCCATTTCCACAGTTGCAGGGGAAGCATCATTATAAAAGCAGACTATTTTTTTCAGATCTACAATTTTATTCTCAATGGAATTCTTCCAAACAGTCAAAGGAAGAACTGAGCCAAAGCTTTCATTTGCAAAAAACTTTTCCACCTCCTTTTAAGCGCAGAACAGCTACAGCAGAGGAGGGAAGGGATGAAACACAACCAGAGCCCCAACTATTAGATACACCCGGGGTCCAGTTTGGTAAGCTTCAGCTGCTATAAAGGAAGGGAAATGTTAAAAACAAACCAAAAAGGAGACATTTTAAGCACCTGAATTACCACCTTCAAGTGTAAAATACCTTCAGTGAGCTGCCAGTCCCCAAGCCTGGGCAGCACTTACGGGCAGTTGCACATCAAGGCTGAGCAACAGTATAATTCCTCTCCCTGAGGTGAACTACCACCAAAATATACCTGCCTGGATATTACTCCTGCTTCTAACTTCGAACTGCTCCTGATGGCTAAAGTGACCCCATGATTCCCTTTAGGCTCATCTGAAACACTGCTGAGTATTACAAAAGAGTCTGCCTGTTCAGAGAGGTGGTGGATGCCCCATCCCTGGAGACACCCAAGGCCAGGCTGGATGCGGTTCTGGGGCAGCTGATCTAGTTGAAGATGGCCCTGCTCACTGCACAGGGGTTGGACTGGATGAGCTTTGGAGGTCCATCCAACCCAAACTATTCTGTGATTCTACGATTCCACATTTCCAACTACTCCCCCTGGATGCCATCCACATCCCTAACGCCGCAGGCTGCTCTCCTCACAGCATAGGAGGAGGTATACATGTATTCTGTAGGGACAGTATGGAAGCAGTGTGCACCTCAAAGACAGCATCTCTCTGAGATGTGCTAAAAGCCTGAATTTCCCACGCTGTATCATTTCAAGGCGCATGCCTTGAAAAAGGAAACGGGAAGCGTATTGCCATTGCATGAGCATCAGTAATTCCATCACCTCCACAGCATACTAATTTGGTGTGCTGCTTGGTTTTTATCCCAGCAGGACCTCAGTGGTGACAACTAAATCAAACCCAAGCCTCTACACACTGTCCTTGTGGTAGAAATGCACAATAAATCAGGCTCAACTTCATTAGCTCTGACCTTGACAATTCTTTATAGGTTTATACTGTCCACATCTAAGCTCAAACATTCTTTGTCCTCAGCTGGGAAAGACTTGTGTGTCAACTAAAGCTTACAACTTCATTTCTTAACAATTATCACCTCTTGCCCACACCCCCAATCAATTGGCTCTGCAATAAAATTGACTTTAATAACAACCATCCAGGCAACTGTGCAGCACATGGAGCTACTTGGTTTAGATTAATTAGATGGGGCCTGTGGAAGGGCTGATCACCTCTATGGAAAAATACAAGGTTAGCATTTGGTTCTACCACTACCCTAAGAATGCTTCTTCTAAATCTTAAGTTACTTGCTTGAGAGTATGAAAGGGAGACAGTGGGTATGATTCTCGAGTCGTAAACAACATGAGAATGGCCCTGATACAAAACTGCAACGCCCCATTTTCACTGCAGCATTTGGGAAAAATCAGCCTTCCAGTTTTCATGGGGAATAGAAAAAACCCCAAATGGCAACTGTTTTGGATGCAGTTTATTGCATTCTTCATTTGGTGACTCAGCTTTACTTCTCCTTCTGGGTAGACCAGCATCAAGAGCATCAGGTAATTAAAAATAAGGTGGAATTACCACAACTACCCCCTAAAGAACAGCTCTCTTGTAGCTTGTTAACTGCCAGACATATTTACCTTTCTGAGGTCAAAATAAGGTAAACTTCTCTAATTCTTAACACTGTCCTCAAGAACATGCAGCCACATCTGCAGTTCGTCAGCTCTGCTGCTGCCACACTCCATGAAACCCTTTCATTCAATCAGCGCCCTGGCATGGCAGGCAAGTCTCACCTTTCACATTCCTGCTCTGTGCATGCTGTTGGTCCGTGCAAACAACAGCTTCCTGAGCAGACAGAATCAACAACAGTTTGCACATATTAAGCCAGCAGCACCAACATGAGAAGGTAACAAAGATTATTTGTGCTACCCCATAAGCCAAGAATTGCTATAAAATAAGGCTACCTAGCCTCTCTTTTGGCACATCCAATAAAACATCCCAACTGCAGGTTCAGATGATTTCTGAAAGTCCTGTTACTGTTTGAACGCTTGCTAACAACAATCATTACTCCTGTATCACTGGGCACTCAATTTTCAATTTACACTACATATGAGATTAAAACTTTAAAGTACATTCATTACCCTCAACACTATTCAAGGAGCTGCAGCACTCAGATTGATACTACACTGCTTTCTGGCCTGTAAAGAAGCATCAGTCTAAAAATAGACCAGTTTGGGTTAGAAGGGACCTTAAAGCTCATCCAGATCCAACCCCTGCCATGGGCAGGGACACCTTCCATAGAGCAGGGTGCTCCAACCCGTGTCCAACCTGGCCTTGAACACTGCAGGGATGGGGCAGCCACAGCTTCTCTGGGCACCCTGTGCCAGCGCTCAGCACCCTCACAGGGCAGAGCTTCTGCCCAAGAGCTGATCTAAATACTGTATAAAACCAGATTAACTCACAAAATAAATCATGAGGTGATTTGATGCATCAATACAGCAGCCAACTCATCCTTACAGCTGCCTTTCCATTCTGACCATTATTTATGGTATCAGAGAAGTAGGACTCCACGGATGGCATAACATGCACACAAACAAACACAGGGAGAACTGTCTATGTAACACAGCCCACTTTTCTGAGCAGGTCACGAAGATTCTCTGCATATTGAGTAGGGAAATGGCCCTTAAACTTCTTGCTGCGTCAAATGCAGCAGAAGTTCTCTCCTGCTGTAGCACTTTAGGAAATGTACTGTAACTCCATTAACGATCAAGTCCTTTCTGTACAGCCACACACAGATCCTCAACACCTACACAGAGCACCCTGTAATTGCCACCATCACGCAGCTTCTGTGAGGAAGCAAGAAATCTGGGCAGAGTTTTTAAATAGCATTAAATCAAGCTCTGCTCTTCATCTTTCTCTTGTGGCTCAGCAAACTCTACATTCCCAAAAAACTCCTCTTTTCTCTATCCCGCTTTTTGGGGGTTTTCTCCCCCCACAGCATCTCTTTCTCTGAACTAGTTTTTCTCATTAACCAGCATAGACATACAGCTCAAATCAAACAAATTGATTAATCAAATTAACAAATTAATCAATCAAATGAAACCAGACTAAAAAGCATTTAGTAGCATCCCGGATTCTTATGACAACATAGCAAATATTGTCCCTAGCAGCAGATAGAGCTGATGAAGCATTAGGGTTATATGGAGTTGTGTTCCTCAGCACAGTTAGATACAGTTTCCAGACTAATTTATCAGCATATGGTCTTGTATCTAATCTCAACTAACAGTGGGAAATCTTGATGGACTGTGGAACATCCATCACTCATCAGTTTTGCTTCAGCATTCTACTCCCTAAAGAGTAAATGAATGCAGGCTAGAGAAAATGCAAGACTTCTCTTCCCATTCCACATCGTACTTACTTTTCTTGTACAAAACACTTTTTACTGTGTCATTTGTCAAACTGGTGCTTAATTAAGGACTGGGTAAAATGTGCATCTATTCTACAGATCAGTGTCAAGTCTGAAACACTCCAGGTACGTATTTAATGCTCTTGGCAAATTGCAAATAACTCTTACCTAGGAACCCTTAAGCCTTTCTAACAGTATCAACAGTAAGGAGAAGAAATCACAAGGACAGTTGGCTTGAGCTACATCGGTTGGTTTGTCTATTACTGGAGTTACGTGGAAGAGTTACTTTACTCTTACTACGCAACATGTTCATAAGCTAGTATGCTAAGATAAGGAGAAAAAGGAGGGAATCACCTGGGAAGCAAATCTGGGCTGATTTTCCCTCCAGAAATCAACACCTGACTGCTTAAATAAGGCTTCCAAAATACTTCTTTGTGACACCACATTTACATCTAGAAACAAAGAGACAAAAGATCAGCATCATTTACAGAGCTGGCGGCACTGCAGATCAGAAAGAATGAAAGGCCGCGTTTGGCTTCTCTCCTCCTCAGAATCCTTTCATACAGCCCTGCCTGTTTCTACTATCTCAAATACTTGTTTGACTTTCAGTATTTATTGCTTGCCAGTTCTGTTCAATAGCATGGTATCAAGCCCTAGTCTGGGGCTACATATCTATATATATATAATCTTATAACATAATCATCAATCTTACATAATCTCATCACAGAATATTTCTTTGAGCTGTGAGTACATCTAATTTCTGTCTGTATAATTTGTTCTCTGATCTTGATGTGGCAGCAACAGCTTTAAGTGCATGATTTAATCGCATGCCTAAAGAAAACTCCTGAAAGCATTTCCTCATAGTCCCTGTGACACATTTCGCACCTGCACAAAGTTGCCCACAAGTGTGGGGGCTTGGCTTTTAGTTTGGGGTGGTTTTTTGCTTGGTTGGTTGGGTTTTCTTAATGACCAAAAGGCAGCTTTAAAAAACAGTGGCCAAGACAATTAACCTCAGGATCAGTTTCAGAGTGAGCAACCACCAAGCTGAAACAACTCATCCAGAAAAGGCTAATTTCATCAATCTTTCTGTTTGCAACTTCCAATGGTCTCGGCACATCCTCAAACAGCATTTTAGGAAATCCTTATGAACACAGTTCCTGGATAGGAGGAGTACTGTCCAACCTCACAGGGTACCTGAAACAGATGCAGGAGAATGGAGGCCAGAACTGGGTGCTGGCGCTCAGGGGTGGTACTGACCGGCCGCTCTCATGGACTGCAATTACACTTTAACTCTCCTGGGGAAAGAAAAGAGGAATGAGAAACGTTAGCACCACATGCCTACCACAGAGTTTTGTCCTCCCTCTTATGTCTACAGACCACCAAGTATGGCTGCATCATATTATGCCATTATTTCCTCTGCCAAGCCAAAGCAGTGCTGTGCTCAAACGCGCATCGTAGCATCTGCAGCTCTGCCTTTTCCCCTCTGTGCTTTAATCTGCGCTTCCGTGACTATGACAGGATGTAGTCTTGGCAAAGACTAACTCATCCAATTTACAGTAGTGCTCCAAACAATCATAATATCTGAAATTAAGAACCATCCAGAAATTAAGACTCACCAGTTTTCAGTCATCTCCCAGGAAAAACAAAATGAATCTACTTCTGATGTTTGTCAACCTGTTTGCATTTGTAAAGGAATCAAATTAAATCTGACTCTGTTGCCATTCTTCAACGAGCTATTATGAATTACTTGCACTCAGGCAGCAATCAAACACCTCTTTCTGATGCGGGGCCCTGTTGAGCTGCTTCCCCTAAACACAAACAGCCATCAACAGAAGTTGCTGTGTGTACCTGCCACAGACTCATTCAGGTGCAGTGCCGAGCCTGCCTTGGCACATCCATTTCTGAGAGCCTCATAGGCAAAACAAGATCCAAAGCCTGACGTAGCCCAGACCAAAGCAAGTCAGCCCAAAGTCCACTGAGCCCCAAGACCGAGAATTTCTAAGTAGCCAGAGGTCTCTATAAAGTGGGAACCACTCAGCAGGAAGCTGTGCCACTGCTGAAGAACAGCGCCAATGCGGGGAAGTCCTGGTCACCAGCACAGGACAGCAGGAGGCTCCTGGTGGACAGTTATCACAGGAGAGATTAGGAGAGAATGAGGAAAGAGAGAAGCTCGAGCAGGCACAATAGATGGAAAGCAGCAAATAAACATGCCAATACCCACGTACCAGGAAAGAGTCTACCCAATTCACACAAGAAGCAGAGAGGCTCTTGCTGGCTGCGGCTCCAGTGGCTCCTGCAAGGAAAGCAGAGAGCAGGCTCCAGCTTCTTGTTTAGGAAATTCTCAGTCTCTTGTCTCATCTCTGCTACAGACCTAAATAGACCTTAAGTCTATTCTGCCCTCTTCTGTACCCGCAGCAAACACAAGGGCAAAACCCACCCAGAACCAACGACAAGCTTTTAGCTAGCAGGGTTAACAACAGTCTTTCTTAGGTGTCAAAAGTACAAGAATGGATACATCTCTTTGCTCTTACAAAGCATTGCAATCTGCTATACTCTGCTAAGGGCCAAGTTTAAGACACCATAAGGACAAGATGCATTGTTTTAGGGTGTCTTTAAATACATTTTCTTTTCAATCCACAAATCCAACATGCATTTCCAGAACAAAGATAATCAGTACCAGACAAGCTTAAAGGACGGCCCCTCTCAACTGCAAAATAAACCAAGAGTTTGGATCTCATTAGTGAAACACATAAGTAACCTCACGTCTGACAACACACAGCTTAACCAATTACCTTCAATGCTATTTCTGAGCGCAGGAATGGCTTATGGAAGCGTGTCACAGCTCCACAGGCCACTGCACTGGCAAAATACAACACTGCAGGATGGCAGTACAGGATGAGCATGTCAGCATCTTAACTTCTGTACTTAACTGATCTCCAACCAGAGGCCTGATCTCAGGTGAGCTGCTGGGAGGAAGGTCAGAACTGCACCGGGTGCAGCCTCACCACAATCATTTCCTATGCTCACACACTCTCTTCAATCAAAATGGCATTTCTGACTTCCCACAAAGCTCTGAACTGGGTGTAGGCATTCAGTGCTATGTGCGGCACTCTGCGTCCTTCCACATTCAAATCCCTGCAGGGAAGTCGGGCAGGAGCTACCTGCTTGGTGCTAAAGATCATCCACAGGCGTGCACGGCACTCGCATCGAGTGAGGCGGTGGTGAAAGCAGGCTCCAGTTCTCACTGCCATGGGAGAGAATCAGGCCTGGAGACAGGCATTAGTCCTTCACGCAGCTTACCAGAAAACATCGGCTCTCTGTGAAGGAACTCATTCCACTGAACTTTGGTGAAAAGTGAGCGGCTGTAGTGAAATGGCCTCCATAAAGGGAAAAGTGGGAACGGGAAGAGGGGATGAGACCTGCATGGGAAACCCAAGAGACTTCCAAAAGCAGCAGGACAAAGACTAAAAAGCTGAAAATCTCACCTGCTTGAAGTCTAAGCTGAAGTCTGGCACACAGTGCACAGCTTGCAAGCCTGCCTCTGGAACGGCGGGGGAATACACGACCCATGCTCAATTCAGGGCAAGTTAAGCCTCAAAATTAGGCCCTTTATTGCTGCTTCTGATATGCTCTTCATTTCAGAATCACCCCGGGGTACACGGAAGATCATCTTCTGTTGCACAAAGCCAGGAAGTGAACTCACCTCTTCACCAGAGGATGGCAGTTTTCTTGACTGAAGTGTTTCCAATTACCCAGAAGCTGGCTTAGCACGCAGCACCAAGCCCCCAGGCCCAGCAGGCTCCTTCAGCTCCTGGCAGCATGGCGTGAGCAAAGCCTCGAGCCAGGATTACCAACTTCATAACTTCTGGATTTGTCAGAGGGTCTTCTCCCCAGAGTGCCTGCTGCCTGTGGGACACAATGGTACAGCAAAGTACTGCCATCCAGAGGGATCCTGACACTCTTGTGAGGTGGGCTGATGCCAACCTGATGAAGTTCAACCATGCCAAGTGCAAGGTCCTGCACCTGGGTCAGAGCAATCCCAGGCACAGCTCCAGGTTGGGCAGAGAAGAGAT
>JANRGW010033578.1:0-24253 GCA_024733675.1 Psilopsiagon aymara
CTTTGGTCAGTTTGGGTCAGGTGTCCTGTCTCTGCTTCCTCCCGGCTCCCCCTCCTCCCTGGCAGATCATGAGGCTCCAAAAGTCCTTGGCCAGACCAACATCACTAAGCCATAACTAAAAACACTGGTGTTATCAGCACTGTTCCCAGGCTGAAAGTCAAAACCACAGTGCTGCACCAGCTACCAAGAAGGGGAAAAATGACTGCTACTGCTGAACCCATGACACCACCTCTACAGAAACACAGAAGTAATAGTGTCCCTGTGGTGGGAAGAAATGAGGCTTCATGACACAGACTTCCCATCCTGGGAGGCTGATGCTGTTTATTTCCAGTTCCATGGGACGTGCTTTGGCAATCCTGGGAAACAGAAGAGACAGGGACCATTTGGGATGTCTAGGATCTTACTCTGTTTAACCATAAGGTAGGTCTAAATCCTTCTGTAGTCATCAGGGGGTGATCACCACCTCCCACCACTTACCATGCCCTCCCTGTGCCCTCCATAGCTGTTGCATCCAGGAATGAAATGTCTTCAGAAAGTAACGTAAAGTCACCCAGAGCAAACTGGGTGACTTCTGGAGTGTGCATGAGTGTGACTTTGTAACTCTGTATGCCTCAGGGATGTTGCAGGCAGGAATCGAAAGATGACGTGACTTCAGCTGAGTAACAGCTCCCTGGAAATTCACAGTTTATCAACCTTTGCTTCGAGATTAGCAAAAGAGAGGTTTGTTTGTTCAATTGTTCTTTCTGTTTCAAAGCTGAAGTGTAGATCTGGGGCAAGACATCAGTCAAGTGTCACTCCACTCTCTATGGTAAGCATTTCTGTGGTAGTCCTCGAGTTTAATAAAATAAAAATAAAAGCTACTGGTTATGCACCATCTCTCAGGAAAGCTTCAAACTTTGGACGTAGCTTCTCACTAATGTGGCTCTATGCTTCTTTAGTCAGACCGGTTTTGTGTCCAGCCAAACTGGACATAAGGGAACATAACATGTCTGTGACTTACAAACATTGCTACAGGCATACCTTGCAATAATCAACTTTAACATTTCTGGGTTTCTTTTATCTAGAAATTTTGTTTGAAATAGAACACGTCAAACTAAGGAAATGTGACAAATATCCTAAATATTAGGAAATGTTTTCTTACAGTAAAACCAGTCAGGAATGTAGTGCCAGGGAGTGGTGGAGTAGGGATCAAGATACTGCCTCTTGAAGCCATGTAGTGCTCAGCACAGGGTATTTTTAAAGCAGACTAGGTATCTAGGTATCATACATCAAAAATTGCTTTGATCCTAGGAATAAATCCTGAATGGGCAAGACAGCTGATGTGAAATCAGCAAGTGTAAATCAGTAAAGGCACAAGGAAGGAAAGCTGATGGATGGCAAAACAAAATGGGGGGTAATTGTGTAGGCAGCAGGACAGCAAGAAAATATGACTGTAAGTGTAGAGTCTGGTCATTTGATCATTAAATGTGCTTCCTCTCTGAAAAAAGTGTTTCAAAGAAGCATTAGCAAGGCCCAGAAGGCCATTTGCACTAGGAGTAGGGGAAGGGAATAAGCTGGAGCATGCAGGAAAGCTGCTTTGTGAACAATAATGAGAAATAGGAAATATTTAGCAATCCTTGAAAACAAGGAGGAGCAGATGTAGTCAGAGATGAGGCGATGAATAAATCTTTCAGCACGCAGAGAGCTGTTAAGAAGGTGATACAAAAGAGGCACAGCCAAGAGAACTGTCAGAGTGAGGGACAAAAATTGGTTTTCCTTATAGTTGCACACATGCTCAGTTGCTGGGAGCGCAGGAGCTCTGTACTCATTCTTTTCTTGGAACTTTCTCATATTCTCACAGTGCAATTAAGCATCTCAATATGCTGTGAATAAGGTGAGAAAGAGATCTAAACTTTCATTTAGGAAGCTTAACTGTCAAGCAGGACCCTGGAAATACTGAACCTATCTTTTCTCTGTGCTGCTTCTTCCCTAGCATCTCTGAAGGCACTGAGAATGAAATGGTGGCAGTCAGGAGGTGCCGGCTCTGTGGTGTCCACAGTTGACCACTACCTGCTACAATGGTAAGAAAAAGAGATGTGGGGCTCAAACATCTCTCACTCTGCCTCAAATGAGAAGTTATCTCCTCTTGCAGTGCTGGGTAGTGGGGTACACTCTTGAAAGTTGAAAATATGCAGCTGCAAGGGATTCTCTTGCTAAGAAGCACTTACCAAAGCAGAGTAGCTATTTATAAGGGTGTGACTGAGTGCTATGCACATGAGAGAAAAACAGTGAAGCTTTCCAAGCTTCTTGTTCAGGAAACTCATGAAGTGGAGGCTGTGTTTCTCTTCCTCCTTGGGGCATACCATGCATGCCTCAAAGCAGCATTTGTTGTGAGCAGATGCCTAGCTCTTGAGTGACCTAAACGTAACCCCTCGGTATGTAGTTTTCTTCCCTTTGGTCTATTATCCTCTGCTGATTATTTCCTCATGCAAACCTATTGGTTCCTACAAAGCCCATTCAGGAGAACCAGCAGAGAAGGAGCTTCATTGAGAAACTCTAAGTAAGGGCTTTCATTTTCCTATGAATATTTACCCAGCATAGCCAAGTCTATTAATTTCTCTTCCTAAATATATTTTAGAAGCATTTTTAGGTGAAGATAATCTGTTTGGCCTGAAAGCAGTAGGATAGTGCATAATATCCACTTACGCTCTACTTAGCACCTTTTACCAAAATACTTTAGCCCATCTTCTGCCTAGAAGTGTGATTTCTGGAGGCAGAACAGATACTGTAGGAGACATATGGAGGGAAATCTTTCTTGCCTATCCCACTAGCTAAACACAGCTCTGAAATCTGCACAGGTATTTCTCTCTCGCTAGAGATTTAATTATTGTCTCCTCTTTGTGACTTCAGCAGTGACATGTCTCCCAAAACATCTGATCAGTTGCTGATATGCAGCTGCCCATGTGAAAGATGTGGCTGACACTGTCCAGCCTCCATGCAATCTCTGATCTCATGCTTGAACATAGCACATCAAGCACTTCTTACTTTTACTCAGGGCCTTCAGCCATTAAATGTCTGCAGAGCTCAAAAGTAATAAGAACTCGTTGTGACTTAGTGAATAAATTTATCAAAGCTTTTGGGACAGGATAGGGCTTAAAAGTGACAAAGATCATGTATACCAACCACTCTTCAGCAGAGTTTAGAAACACGGACCTAGGCTGGAGTTAATGCGGTTCCCATACCACAACAAGCCAAGTGTTTCTATTCCACATTTTAAGCCCTGTGCTGTCATACCTGCATTGTTAGCAGCACCTGGCCTGGTTTTTAGCTAGCCCAAGCATTGAGCAATAGTGGCACAGACCAGCCCCTTTTGTGTCTCTGTCCTCTGATGCAACCAGAGTGCAGGCCAGTAATGAAGGCAAAGTGGGACTTTCTCCTTCAGCTCTCCTCAAAGGGGACAAGCAATTGAAGTAGTCCCTCCTGCACAACATTTGTGCCATCCAGCTCACTTACTGTGTGCATGTCTGTATGTTGTGGGGAGGGAGAATGAAGACCAGGACCCCAGCATGTACTCAGCTGCAGTCCTGAAGAAATCCTCTCTCTTCCATCCTCAAAAGAGTACCTCATTTATAATTAGGAGTATTCATATATGCCATTTTAAAGCATTAAAATCGTAATTCATCTTCTCTGAATTTATTCCTTTAAGACCATGGTAAAAAGATGAATATTATAACTGGCAGATTTCATGGCTCGCGGACATACTGTCAGCAGCTGATCTCCCAGCTAAGGCTGAAGGTTCAGGCAGTTAAGCTGGCTTGACTGTACATGGGTAACTCAGCACATAGCACTCAGAATCCAGCCTGAGGGTAGGAAGTACCCTGTCACTGGAGCTGCTGCTGTTATGAAGAGGAAAGCACGGAGCAGCAAAGAACTGAACACAGGAATACCATGTTGTTTATGAGAGAAAATATGCACGTATGTGTACTAGAAATGGTAGGCATTTTTGTTTCACTCCCTTGGCTTCTAAGATTGATTGATACCTTCACTATCACTACTCTTACTCGCCCTCCCATTCAGCTGATCAAATAAACACTTTGCATGTGTTTGCTGCCACAGCAGAGGAATACTTAATGCAGCAAGGGATTATCACTGCTTAAAGCTGGGAGGCCATCCCTGAAGCCTCATCACCTGAAAAGCCTTGGGAAGCTTCTCCTAGTCTGACCATAGTGCTGGGGCTACATATAGTCATGACACTGAACCAGCTTGGGTCCTGGAGAGACTGGGCTGCTCCTGAAGCCAGGGTTAGCTGCTTCAAGGCATGCCTAGGTACCCTTAGTGTGGCATCATACCAGGGAGGCTTACCTAAAGAAGGATGATTTAATTCCCCAGTCAGCTGTAGCTGTGTTTGTAGTCACCTGTATGCCAAAGGCTGCCCAATGTGGTAGGCATTAACACTTCCTGCAAATACAATAATACCTCTTCCTTTTTAGATTACACCTTTCTGATACAGATCTAAACATGCTCATAACAAGATGAAAACCCTCACCCTCTTCCCAGGCAGGAAACATTAGTTCTGCTGCACATAGAAGCAGAGAGCAAAGGCAAACAAAAAGCTAGGTCTGAGAAGCTTTGGGGTGTCTAACAAGCACTTAAGCACCTTCTCTCATTCACTGAAGTTGAGATAGGTGTGAAAATCCCTGGTGCCTGTTGATTACTCATAGACATCTTGAAAGTCTGGCTTGTTACTTCCAAGTGACTTTACAAATTCACACATAATGTAAGTGGCAACTCCAGACAGAAAACTGGGGTGACAGAGTGCCTGGTTCTGTGCTTCAGGCCTCTGCAACACTACCTCGTTAAAGATACAGATGGTAATTTACCCAAAGCAATGGTGTTCATTAGACCTGATGTCCTGCCTGAGGTTCACCTTGGGGAAATTATGTTCTGGACAGTCAGAATACCTTCCCTCTTCTTTAACAAATAGATGCAGTATCATTATGTTGTTATTAGGTACTGATTTATAAAGCACCTTTCACATATATCACAATGCTGTATGATCTAATTATGAAACACCTGAGACTGAATAAGAAGTATCCAGGCAAGAATATGCTTGAAGCTTGACCTTAATGCACTAAAAGAACCAAGGGTTTGGAGTGAGTAGGACACCCAAGATGAAGAAATCCATCAATCCTGACTGTATATAGAAGCAAGAGCCTAGGTGGTAGCAACACCAGGCCATAAGTTAGTGGCCATTTGGAAAATTTATGAATAAAATGGAGAAGCTTTCATTAATCACTACCTCCTTCATACCTCAAAGCTCATGGAAATCAAGGGGAGCAGTGCTTGTGACTTTGCTGGGGCCTCTGGTGCTCCCATGCTGGATGGTATGGGTTCCTGGTACCAAAGTCCTGCTGTATCACTTTCCAAATCGAGTGTGTCCAATGATTGCTGTCCCTATACCTCTGCAACCAGTTTGAGGAAAAATAATAGAATCACAGAATGGTTTCGGTTGGAAGGGACCTTAAAGCTCATTCAGTTCCAAACCCTGCTATGGGAAGGGACAACTTCCAATGGACCAGATTGCTCCAATCCCCATCCAACCTGGTATTGAACACTGCCAGGGAAGGGACAGCTATATATATATATATATATATATTAAACCTCATTTAAATACTTTGGTCACTTTCATGAACTAATTATAGTGACTTATGGTTGGGAAGGTACTTTCATCTTAAGCCTCCATTTGCAGGTGCTTAGAATTTTTAGAAAATAATGTCCCCTGGGCTTAAAACTTCTGTTTGCAGAGAATCAAAGCTGACCCAGAGATGGAAAATAATTTTGTATGAGGTCTTTCCCACCCTTTTTTTGACATGCAAAAAGAAAAGATATGAAATAATAATTTTCCTTCTGCTTCTTACTTTATTACCTTCACAATTATTTGAACTATATCACATTATGTCTACCAGTGTTTAGGGAAGGCTTCTCAGAAGACTGAAGGGGTGAGGAGGGGCATATCTCATCAGTAATAAATGTGCTGTACTTTTTGGCTTTTTACAGTTATTTGAATACAGTTATTTTTTTCTCAGAGTTTGAGGCATTTAAGCAATAACAAACCTATAACAAAACAAAAAGTGAATTTTATGCAGAATGGCTGGAAGAGTTCAACTCTTCACCACCACAAAAGTTTCATCTTTTCTGTCTCGGATCAAAGACTGGTAATCTTGTAGATTATTTTTTTTTTGGTGATTTCATCAAGCCTCAGATCCTATGTTGTGAGTAAAGTGCTTAACCCAAATTCTGTGTCAATAGGACTATGTAAATCGTCTGCCTTTTTAGGACACAGTAAAGGTTTGGGGCCATATTGTATTAGTTCTCTCATTCTATAGAGAGACCTCCAGCAAAAGTAGGGAGCTTCAGGATGGATACTTCTAAGCATAAAGACCAAATGATGGCCTATGCCTCCAAGAGTCAGCTGGCATCTCATCTTTTCTTTGAGATCTGATGGTGCCCAGCACAAGAACCTAGCTCACTGACTTCCCATTACTGCATCTGGAAAATGGCTCTGGAGGAAGAAAACTGCTGGAAAACTAACGAGGATTCACATAGCTTCAGTTCCAAAGGGTTCATAAAATGCCTTTTACATCACTGTAATGAAACTACAGAATATCTTAAAGCCTTTTGAACAGCCTCTGCTCAAATTCAGAGCTGCAGCCTCAGACCAGCTTATCCCAGGTGTCCCATCCATCTCCTCTACTCCCCATGAAGAGATGAAGAGTGGCTTTCTAAACAACAGGCGATTTACTGCAGCACCTCTTTCCTGGCCCCCAGGCTCTGTAGCATCTCAACCAAGCTGAAGAATTGCCTTGGGTATCTGCTTTGGTTGCTTGAGCTGCCTGAACTACCCTTACGCGTCCCTTTTAATTAAATAACTCTTGACTTGGTTTAGTAGAGATAATAAAAGGCTATGAGGATAGTACAAGGTAGCTTTACCTTGCCAGGCTGATTTGGGGAAGCTGCAAATCCAATCTGTATATCTAAAACCCACTTCTGTTTGGGAGCTGGAGGGGAAAAGCCATCTTTGTCTTTCCTAATATTCTCTAGGGAAAATTAACAGTGCCTAGGGTTTTCTCTGCTCACCCTCTGTCATCCCATCTTTCACTTTCTGGCTTCTTTAACTTCCAGTCTCCTTTAAATTGCATTAGAGGAATAGGAGAAACCATTGCTTTTCTCTTTCCGCCTTGGAGCTAAAAGCTTTCTCTTTTCTTCACAGTGCTTGTTAAATGCGATAGACAGAGTGAAAGCTTCATAAATCATAAACAAGCAGAGGACCTAAATAAAAGTTACTGCAAACTGACGAAAACAGAGGCCCCAGTATGCACATTAGCTCTAACATCACAGTGTTTATTTTAAACTACACTAGCAAGAGGCAGAGAGCATGCCTGTTTTGTGTCTAACCCAAGAACCAAAAGACAGTGGGCCATGAAAGTAAGAAATTATTAAGAAATAGCTTTGCAGTGTTACAGCCACAGATAGATGCAGATTTTTGCTCTACAATTTTGCCTGTGCCTCTACAATAACCAGCTCCTTTTCTCTCTACTGTTCCTTATAGCATGGAAAAGTTCCTCCATTTTTCATCAAGTGGTAACTTGCTCTGGTCTCTGCTGGGTGCAGCAGCAGCAGCCTCCAGAGCACTCCAGCTGTAAGAAATGCTGGACCACGATGCTAATGGATTGCCCTGTGCTCAGGGTTAGGACAAGGATGTTGGGATTATGGCAGGGAAAAAGTTGGTTTCAGAACAGCCTTCTTTTCCACATGCCTGTTTAAAAACCTATGAGATGTATGAGTGCACGATAAAGCAGAAGAAAAGAGAAAAATAGTTTTCATTCCCTCAAAGGTAAGCACTTGTTGGTGATAAGGAAGCAGAGCAAGTTAAGCAGGAATCAGAAGAGCAGCTCTCATACACCCCGCTGGTGGGTCCCAACCTTTCCATGGTCATATCTCTGCTCTGTAGGAGACTGAGCTCCGTAAGCAATTGGCCTCCACTCCTCCATGTCCCAGAGCAAGTCCTCACAAAGAAGGGAAGAGTCAGCCCCTGCCTACCACAGCTTGGATAGGGTTGGCACATTGTATCAGTCAAGAATGTGTGTAATGAACAGGTTAGTGTCCTCACTTCAATCTGTCTTAAAAGGGCAGGTTCTGCTGATCATGTATTTCTGAAAAGACTTCTCTTTGTAAGGAACTCTTTCTTGAAGTCAGTAGAGCACATTTCTTCACTGACGCAGATCAAATCTAGGTTTGCCCTCAGGGTGCTCCTTCTCGTCACTTTGAAATGGAACTTTATTCTTTCATTCATGGTGCTCTTGGAGGTGGGAGCTTTCCAGCTTTGGATCTGGGAAATGCCTTGTCAGGAGCTGGCGCTACAGCAGTCTCAGGAATTACTGAAAGTACTGACTGCATGTTCTAACTTTTTTTCCTCATAATTAGTCTTTAAATCTATGACAGCTTTCTCTTCATGGTGAGGTTATTGAGTTTCTTAAATTACCCTCCTGTGAGCAGTTTTATCATTCTGGGGGGAATGGTTTCTATCTCTTCATCAATCTACCATTATCCATTCTATTGTTCATTTTTATACAGTGTTGTAGTAAGCTAAACAGGATGGATTTACATTGACAGAAGTCACATTGCTTTGTTCCTACTGTCATCATCTAGGCATATTTATATTTTTAGACACAATAATTAAGCTATTATCTAAGGCACTAAGGCACATCTGCCTAAAATTTCTTGGATCTCATTGAGTTGTTTTTGAGAAAACAATCAAATTTGAGGTCATATATCTGTCAATTTGCCTGGAGTTCAGGAAAATAGTTTTTTTTAAAGAAATAATATTTTTTTTTAGCAATCAAATCAACACCATTTTCTGTTCTTTCAGCAGTGTTTGAATCAGATTCTAACTTAATTTAGTACAATTTAAAATTTTGGGTGAACTGGTAGGCAATGTTGTTCCTCTGCCTCATAACTTTTTCTGCTGGTTCTTTGCTTTTACTATTGGCAAAGATCTCAGGGCAGCTCTCTTTTCCCATCACATCCCGGGGCAACAGCCAGAGAAGAAACATTTAGTCCTTTGCAGTCAGTTTCCCTTTGCCTTCCCTCTTTATCCTTTTGCAATTTTAACAAACCTGCTTTCGCCCCCACAGGCTGCCTATCTCACATACACTCTAGAAATTGTGTGCCTCAGTTTTGCTCCTAGAAATCGTAACTTGAAAATTGATGCTTCTTCCTGGCATTCAGTACGACCTTTAATAACTGACAAGAGGGGTTAACCTTTGGTCTGGGGAGTACAAAGTTATAAACCAATCGCTATTCCAAAAGGCTGAGTTTGAATTAGGTGTTTCACATTTTTTTCTTCGGAAAAAAAAAATCCAAACATAGAGAAACAAAACCAAACCAGAACAGATAATCTAATACAGCCATGGCTGGGAGGAAACAAGACATTTGTAACAGCTTTTAAAGCATTAAAAAGGAAGCATGCTAGGAACAAATACTGTGTTTGTGTTCTGAGGTTAAAACATGACAGTTCTGAAGGAAGAGATTTACTGAATCAGGTTTGATGCCTTGAAATAATGAGAGGGTAGGAACTTCCAGGGGAGGAGGGAGAACAGACTTAGGGTATGTGGCCTCATTTAGAGAAAACATAAATGTGCACAGAGCAGAAAGGAATTGAACATTTAAGCATTAGTTTGTTTTCATGGAGGAAAAAGCTCTGCAATGTTAAACATTTATCAGAAAAGCCCATACTGATGTGGTCATGCTGAGCCCAGAAGAGGCTTAGGTTCAGAGGCTTCAGTCAGGACAGCAGGATGCTGAATTACTCCCTTTAGGAAGAAGGAGTACAGCCTCCCAGGGAAGGGCAGGAGGGACAGCAGCATAGGAGGGAGGAAGAAGGAACAGGGCAGCATGCTCAGTGGCAGCAGAAGCAGAGGCTTTAACTGGGGCTTGGCCTGTGCACAGAGTCACTGTTCTAAATTCATTTATGTGACTTAGATCATACAATGCAATCAGGCTAGGCAAAGGCTCTGCCCCAGCCTTAGACTGTACAGCTCCTTCTATTTTAAATGCTTTGCTAAATGCCAGTACCCAAGTCAATTATGTCCTCAGATTCCTGGATCCCCAACAGGATCTGGGGAACAAAAGCAACAATATCATTGAATGGGGAACCTGCATTTGACTTCAGTTTTCGTGGAAATTAAATAAAATGTGAATTTGGGGTGGGGGATCCATTTGTTTTTGGGGGGGTTTGAGAGAGTTTTAGATTTTTCTTTTTCCATTTCTGAACACTTCCTTGCATTGATCTCCATAACAAAGAATGCAGTGATGCTCTACACAGAAATTACGTGATACATGTTCACTTTTTTTTGTTTAGAATCTATAATCTTGACCCATATCTCCTTTAATGTGGTCTTATCAGCATGAGCATCTTTTTGCCTTCGTCAGAAGGGATATTTGGAGAAGGAAAGGGTTTGCCAGGGCTGTTGTTCAGATGTCCCAGTTCAATCATGACACACACAATATTTTTACATCTTTTGTGAGGCTACAAAATACTCATAGTTTGGTAGAAAACAGAAATTGCCAGAAGGAATGGTGGATAAGCACTGACAGACTGGTTTTCCAGAAGCAGTCATTCAACCATGGATAATGAGCACAGCACATATGACAAGATAAACACTGTATATGAGGTTGAAGTACACGCAGCATTTAAAAACATCCTCCCAACAATGCTAGGTCCTACATTCAGTCATCAAACAGTGACAAAATTTCTAATCAAGGCAGGTAAAAACCAAATTGGGACTAAATGGACATATACAACTGCCACATGCAATGCAACCACACATGCTGTTACATTTATACATATTATCCTGTATATTATTTACGCACCTACTTTTGCTAGAATAAAAGCATACCTTTTACACACATGCATGCATTCTCCCACAGAACTTAATTCAACACAGCACACTTGTATGTTCAGCACACATAGGTTTTTATCTTGACATTGCTGGATGAAGTTGAGGCAGTAGGAGCTAAGCTCACAAGAGTAAACTACATAAATACATTCAGTAGTTAAATGCAAGTTATATTCCTACAGCCAGGAGTGATTCAGCTGTGAAGATCAGTGCAAGTGGTGCCCTCTCAAGGATCCCTACTGGGACCAGCACTGTTTAGTATCTTCATCAACAATATAAACAGTGTGATTGAGAGCACCCTCAGCAAGTTTGCTGATGACACCAATCTGTGTGGTGCTGTCAACAATGCTGGAGGGAAGGGATGCCATCCAGAGGGAACTTGACACATTTGAGAGATGGATCAATGCCAAGTTCATGAATTTCAAGGCCAAGAGCGAGGTCCTGCAGCTGGGTTGGGGCCATCCCAGGCACAAATACAGGCTGTACAGAGAATGGATTGAGAGCAGCCCTGAGAAGGACTTGGGGATGCTGATTGATGAGAAGCATAATGTGACCCAGCAGTGTGCACTCACAGTCCAGAAACCAACTGTGTGCTGGGCTGCATCAAAAAGAGCGTGTCCAGGCCAAGGGAGGTGATTCCTTCCCCTCTGTTGCACTCTGGTGAGACCTCACCTGGAGAACTGCATCCAGCTTTGGTCCCCAAATATAATAAGGTTTGGGCTTGGGCTACATGCAGAGATGCTCAGCGGGCTAAAGCACCTCTCCTATGAAGACAGGCTGAGGGAGTTGCACTTGTTCAGTCTGGAGAAGGCTATAAAGTCTTCAGGGGAAACCTTAAAAGAGTCTTACAATACCTAAAGGGGCTGACAAGAAAGCTGGAGAGGGCTTTTTTACAAGAGCATGTAGTGAGAGGACAAGGAAGAATGGCTTTAATCTGAGAGGAGATTTAGATTGGATATTAGGAAGAAATTATTTACTGTGAGGGTGGTGAGGCACTGGGACAGGTTGTCCACAGCAGCTGCTGCTTCCCCATCACTGGCAGTGTTCAAAGCCAGGTTGGACACAGCTTGGAGCAACCTGGTCTAGTGGAAGTTGTTCCTGCCCATGGCAGAGGGTTGGAACGGGATGAGCTTTAAGGTCCCTTCCAATTCAAATCATTGTATGATTCTATAATTCTGTAAGCATTGGAAGTCCTCTGATTGGAGATACTTCAGGCAAACTTTTTACTACTCACTTTCAAGTCAACATTCACTGAGTGTATGAAAAATATCCTGGAGTAGCTCTGTTCCACTCTTGTTTTAGTTGTAAGTAGCCAATTTGTTGTTTCCATATAAAAAACTATATACTCACTCTTGGTAGAGTCATGTAATTCATATTCTGCCTCCAAAACAGATAATTTTCATTATTTTAGAGGGATGGTTTCAAGATTATCTATACTAAGGGTATCCCTTGGTACTATTTCCAAAAAACCACACCAGACCTTGTGTTTAGTATCCTAGGCCAAAAAAAATAATCTTAATTTTCCTTTATATGCTACACATATAAGTGATTTGGTGATGACAAAAGGTGTCATCATTTAACTATATTGAATAGCCCTACTCCTCTGGTCTAGGTTTGGAGCAGCTTTGCTCAGAATAAGTTGGCTAATTTGTTTTTCTACTGTTGTGACTTGAGTGATGACAGCAGAAGAGAATAGCTCAGATAGCTAAGCAGTCGTCACACACAGTGCTCAGACAGTACCCCTTTTAGGAGAAGAGCAGCTCCAGAACACAGTCTGGAGAAGCAAGTGTAAGGGGAGGAACAAAACCAAAAACTGCCTCTATCTGATAGCAAGAAATGAATTTAGATGCAACATTCATCTTGCTTGTTATCAAAGCTGCTAAACCCTACATGGTTAGTGGAGAGCAGCTGGGATTGTTCTTGTGTTTGTGACCTCTGCTAGCTGCCTACAGACCTTTGCCACTTGTTTTGTGGCAGCGTATTAGTATACCAAAAGTTGTTATAGCTCAGCTGAAAGCTGTTTGGCTTAATAACATTTACCTTACTACAAGACAGACAAGGTAAAATCATATCTTTGGCCCATGTGATAATAGCAGTTTAAGATGATTTTATAGATCTGTTCAACTGTCAGGAAGCTCCTAAAAGAACACCAGATCTTCAAAATCCAGGATATGAAGATTTTTGGGTACCATTCTTGTCTAAACATAGAAGACCTGGTCAAACAGTGACAGCTCTGTCTGTCTAACAGGAGAATACACTGACACTCAACTCACAAACATGATGTTTGGCAGTAACCATTCAGTCTTGGCTGGATATAGGCTTTCAAGAATACATAAAGACATTGTGTCTGTTTCCTTGGACTAGAATTCCAAGGAAAAGAAGTCCATGAGCATCATAACCAGCCATTCCCCTTGTACTGTTGCTGTTTACAGCCCATGCAACCGAATGGTAAGGCAGTTGTCTCTTTTGCTGTTGTCTCTCTGTTCTAGAATACAAAAAGTTGCCATTTAGTAGGACCACAGGATAATTCAGGTTGGAAGACATCTCAGTAGGCTTCTAGTCCAACCTTCTGCTCAAAGCATGGTCAGCTTTGAGGTCAAACCAGATGTCTCATGTCTGCTTCTCTTCAGGCCTTCACAACCTCCAAGAATGGGGAATTGGATGCACAGCCCCTCTTGATAGCCTGTTCCACTGCTCAGCTGTCCTCAATGTGACAAGTTTTTCCTTATATGTGAGCCGAACCTCTCTTGTTTCAATTTCTATCATCTACTGTGCTTCCTCCTTCCATACCCCAGTGTGAAGAGTCTGGTTCTCTCTTCTTGATATATAGGAATACTGGTAAAGAAGACTTGGCTGTATTTTCTGTTTGTGGTGGACATAAATAAGCAGAGAATGAAGCTGTGCTGTGGAAAATGCAATCAAAAAAACCCTGGTGCTTTTTGTATCGATTGTAGATGATGTTAGTAGCCGTGAACATAAGAAAGCTTTCAGCTCTTGTTTCTTAGGAAAACAATATGTGCTTATATTGCTGGTCAAAAGCATGCTGTGAGTTTTGTACAATGCAACAGGGATGATATACTCATGTATTCCAGACATAAGGACAACATATACTATATATAAAGACAATGCTACTGCATGACTGCAGTAGTATCAATCAGGAAGAAATCACAGCATGCTTTAGTCTGCTTTTCAAAGGCAATGGGAATACCTCAGAATTTGCTTGTTTCAAATGCTGTCCTGCCAAGGACAATTTTTTCTTGGTTTTAATCTAATGGAAAACAGAGCTGGATGTCCCATCGTTTATGTCTTTACTCTGAGTATGGGGGGTATACACAGTATTTTACGAGATGCCCTGGACAGAGAATGCATTGTAAACTGGCTCTGACACATACTACAGTTTAGTACTACTTCGAGAGTAAAATGGGCTTGAGCCTTCCTAGCCAAAGGCATTGCTCTTGTAGCTTTGTTCTTTGTTCCTGAACGAATCTCTTTGAGAGAAATACCTAGACCCACTCAGTGGAGACAGCCTTATTGTCTCTGAGAAGTGAATCAGAGGATCTGAGGAAGACACTGAGAGGAGAGCAGCCTAAAGGAGCTCAAACAAAGTGCTAGTCCCAGGACCTGGGTAAACGTATTAGGTGTCAGCATGCAGCCTTCAATCTATATTTGTCCAGTCAAATGAGTGGCTTGAGGACTCAATTATTCTGTATGAACAATATTTATGTTCATAAGAGGAAAAGGAGTCCTGAGGCAAAGTGCGTACCTTGATCACAGAGTGTTTTGTGCTGGCTAGAAGGCAAATAAGGGGAAGCAAAAAACACTCCATGGATCTGTGCTTGACAGACAAGTTCCTTGTCCTCTAATTGCTGTTTGCAGCAGTACAGATACCTGAGGCAGCTGTGGAAAAATCACAAGAATGAGAAAGGCTTTTATGTTGTACAAGGGCACTCAGAGAAGCATTCAGCTTGTGTTTTTAGATGCAAAGTCTAAAACAAATAAGAAGCTTATTTTGAACACACTAATGGGGGTAGCATGAATCCAAAGAAGGAGCTGTAATTTCCAGTCTGTCTGTGACTGACAGCTCTGACAAGGGCCAGGCACACAGTCTAGGTAAGTGTCTTCCATGCAGTGATGTGACACAGAACATACTTTCAGCATCCACGACAAAGACAAATGTATGTTTGCTCTGCCTTCTCTAAACCTAAATAACTGCTATGGCAGTGTAAGTCAAGAAGATAAATTTATTTACTCAGATCACCTTTAATTTTTTTGCATTTTCTCAAGTTACCGGGTTAGGGCTGAGGCAAATGAGATTCGGGCCCCTGCCCTAGGAAATGCTGTGTGAAACCTTATCTATGCCTCACTTTCTCAGTCTGTACAATGGGGAATGCTATCTGAATAAAATCTTTGATGGAAGAGAGCTATGATGGAAGCAAGTTTTTATTATTCAGTTTTTCATGCATTATGACACTTATTTTCTTTATTTCTTCAGATGGCACTCAGGTTTGAACAGCAACAGAGCTGTTCAGTGCTTTCTTTGAGCTGCATGAATGAAAGGCTACTGATTTATGCAGCCTTTGTCTGACACATACATAGAAAGCTCCAACGACTGCTGAGAGAAGAGAGAGAGGTGTTTTCTGTACTCAACTTGCACTCTTTAGAGGACTGGACTGGGCCTCAGCCAGTGTAAAAGCAGGCTCCAAGGTGAGCAAAGTGAGTAGCTCCTTTGTATAACTGCTCAGAGGAATAGGTTGTCTGAGATTCCTGGTCAGATGCCTGGAGAGCATGGGTTGGGATCTCCATGATGTTTGCATATCTAATTCCATTAATTTTGACAGAAGATGGAGGAAGGGGATACCCATTACTTGGGGAAAAGAGCTGCATAAATTGTAGCATAACTGAGCTTGGAAAAGGCATGTGAAGATCTGTAGTCTAACTCCGTAACTAAAGCTAACTAAAACTAACTAAAGCTAACTTCCAGTTGGATTAGGTTGCTCAGTGTCTTATCTGGTTACGTTTTGCAGATTTCCCAGGGTCCGGATTGCACAGCCGATCCAGGAAATGTTTCTGATGCTTAACCACCACTTCGAAGTTAACAGCTGTTAACCTTTCTCCTCTTATATCTACTTGCACGCTTGTTTAGTCAGTATTAGCTGACATATTCAGGGTGAAGGGACTGCCAGTTATGTTCGAAAATCAGGACTTAAGCAGTGTTTTCTTCCTTTCCATATCTGTGCATTTCTAGGCTGTGTCCTGTCACTGAGAAGTCGCATGTGTACAGAGCAGAAGTGTTAAATAAGCCATAGCTGGTCAGGCACCAGGACTCCAGATTCATCATGGATTCATCACGAGGTGCTCTGTATCTACTAGTGAACACTGTCTTGTATGAAAAGAGTAAGAAAAGGATGTGATGAGTTACCTTGATCTATAACAAGCTCTCTCTGAATCTGGCTCCCTTCCACAGTGTTCCTGTGTTGCTCTGGGTCATATTCCTGACCTGTTTCCTCTTGCACCAGCTGAGAAATGGGGTTTCCCTCTACTTTCTCTTCTGCTCCTCTTTCCCACCTACTTGACATAAACAGGTTTTTTTAGAAGTGTTTGATTTCTGACATTTTTCTTCAATGTTTTCAAACCATTGATTGAAACACTGGAAATCCGTTCAGCTTTCAACGGCCAAATGCCAGGAGTTTTCAGGTTTCTAGTTTGTTAAGTTGCAAACACATGTGGAGGAAAGAAAAGGAAAGGATCAGCAGAGCAAAGAACTTGTACTGCAACATCCCTGACCATCCATAGGAACAGAAGTTAGGCTGAGCTTATTCAAGTTCATTCAGTGAGTGAATGAGCAGGAGCACTGAAAGGAAAATTAAAAATACCTCATACTCATTGGACTGTTTGCACACAATCTGCACTCACCCCTTCAACAGCTTGCAGTCTGCTGAAGATTCAGTTGATTCCCTAATCAACTGTGCTAGCTTTATCTTTGCATATACTATTCTTCCAGCATGACCAAGGCCCTGATTCTTCAAACTAGCTCTCTTCCCTTTCATAAAATAGGAAAATGTCATTGCAAATATAAAAGTGCTTGTGTATGCATTGCTTTTGCACTTGTGGGCTTAACTTGAGGACTTAATGCTATGACAACCAGAAACTTGGATTCAACGTAACAATGAAATTAGGAAAGTCACATGTGTATGGTAACAGAGTATTTTAAAATACATGCCACTTGGACTTAATCAGAAATTCATTTAATCAGGACATCTCTTGGAGCAAACATAATTTAAGCCTAATGACATTTAATAGTGATAAGTATGGCTTGGTGGGGATGGTAATTCCATTTAATTGGGATGCCTCCAGGTGATGCAATGGTGCTTGTGTGTGTGTGACAACTGCAAGCTGGTTCTGACTGCTTATGTACTTATGTACCCAGAAGCAGCCTTCAGTCTCTGTCCAGCTGCCAAGCACCAAGACAGCCCAAGAAAAAGGGTTTGAAAGTCCTTCACTGCTGCCTGAATTTGGCAGGAACCATAATGTATTCACTACATGCCAGCAATGCTAGTTGGTCTCTTGGCTTCTGTCTCCATATCTGCCACCCCCAAGAGGGTTCTCTTCCGATCCACCTTCACAGCATCCTTCCCTAATTTCCCAGGACCTATCCCATGCATGTAAGTTTACTTATAGAGTGAAATGCATATTGCAGTGGCACCTGGTGTGAGATGGAAATTCAGGCTTATCAGGATGAAGGTCAACCACAGGGGTGTCCCAGAGAAGGGACTCTGAAGGCAGGCTGCCAGCAGTATCCTTTTTGGTAATAGAGACTTCAACCTCCATAGCTCTTTTGGAGCTATTGCTGCTGAATTAACAGTCTCTGTGTTTGTCTGTGCAGTCTCTGTATCAGCAGCAACCAGCTTATTACTGAAAAGCTCTTTGGAATACCTTGAACACGAAAATGTCCAGGAAAACGAAATTTCAATCTTTTAAAACTCCGTTTTCAGTCCCAGTGGGGTGTGATTGTGAGAAAAAAAAGTCCATTTCAATTTCCTCTGTAGAACTCACTATATCCACAAAAGAGTAACACTTTGATCTTGTCTGTGCACATAAGTGGCATTGACTTAAATAATCAGGTTTAAAATGAATTTAACTGAATGGGTGCAACCTTTTACATGGACTTTAAGTCAATTTAAGAGATACCTTTATCGTTATTGCTCAAAGGTAGAGTCAAATAGTCATAAGAGATTGAGTTAAAGTGTATCAGGAAGTTAATGTCTTTTCAGATGAAGGATACTGTCCCTTCTATGGGAAATTTCACACCCTACACCCCACTATCTCAGCTGGAATTGAGCCTCTCAACCCATCACACCCCATCATTTTGCAGGTGTTTCAGTTCACTGCATTGCAATTAAAAAGAAAAAGTAATGGCTCTTCGGTCGCTGACTGCATGGCTTGCTGGCCACTGTGGTGAATTGACATCAAAAAGAGCAGTGGGAAGGGTTTCAGCCCAAGTAGCTTGGAGGGCAGAAGTAGCAAAAGGCACTTTTAGAAGAAAAAAGATAAACCAGAGCATATAAAAAAATTCTTGATGCTTCTATAAAGAATTGCGATTGTCTTGATTATAGTCAACTTTAACCTGTATCAGTAGGCCATTTGGTATTGAAACCTTCAACATATCCCACATGAAGTACACAGAGAGAGGAAGCCAAGACAAAACCAGGTGCATCCAAAAGTGCACATGCATGTTCTGTGGCTGCTTTTTTAACTCCAAAACATGGAGCATGTTTTAAGAGGGGATATAGTGCCTATGACCTTGAAATATGGTTGAAAATGCTACTGCGTACAGCACAGAACTTCTGCAGAGAGGAAGGAAACACAGGCAGAAGAGCACTGTGATTAGAGAGCTACATGCAGTTGGGTAAGGGAAGAATTTTAACTACATCATGAGAACTGGTAAGAGCCGTTAAGAAGAATCCCAGCTCAAGTGAGAAGGATACTGATATTTTAGTTTTCCACATGTTCAGTTGGATAGGTAAACTGGTCTCTCCCAGATATTTCAAAATACCACATTTGTAAACAAATGTGTTTGTTTTTCTTGGCTTGAAGCTAGAATTTTTTTCTTTTTTAAATCATAAAGGTCATTCTGACCTCTCAGATAAAACATTTTAATTGAAAAGAAGCCAACATGTAATGTCAAAGCAAAATGCTAGAGGAGCTAGCCCTTTTCAGCAGAAAGCTTCATTTTGATGAATCAGCATCTCCTGACAAGTATTTAGTCAAAACATTCCTGTTATGCTCCAGGCCTGAATACTGGTTCTTTAATGCAGGTTCTTCAAAGCTAATACAGCAGATTATATGCAGCTTGCTGGATGCACTGGCTGATAGCTAACCATGTGCTGCTGCAATAAAGCACGTAAGAAGGGTGGGCTTGCACAACCTACCATATGGTTGAACATGCATTTGAAATGTAAGGGAACATATGATTTCAGTCACATAAAGAATACAAAAAAAACCTAACAAAGTGGTTCTACAGACCTCCATTGTCATCTAGGAGACACCTCTGCTTCAAGCTTTCAGACAGCATTTTTGCAGGTTGAGAACACCCTGCACATATCCATATATATATACACATACACATGCATACACATATGTATACCTGCATCTATATGGGTATATATGGATGGATTAGGCTGTCTATGGATTTGCAGCATAGTCTCTATCAGAATGATGAAACCATCTTCATTTTTGCTTTAATTTACCTGGCCAAAAGGAACACCCGCATTCCCACCCCAGGTTAGAAAACACCAGCACTCCTAAAGGCTGTCTCTGCCAGACTTTAAAGAACAGCCTGCTAACGCTGAGGAACTTTTCAGAGGATATAATATCTTCTACACTCAGCAACTCTGTCACAACAATATTTCATTGTTACATTATTATGCGGGAAGTGCACACTCAAGCCATTTCTGTTTGCTCAGAATAGTGTTTACTGAAATATGTTCTGCAGTTTGCCGTTCCTTATGGAAGATAATATTGTATATACAAGAGCAAATTGAATATATGTAGTGCAGTAATTGCCATCATGCCCAACAAGTTGATATATTTGAATACTCAAGATAGATAAAGTTTCTCTAAGGATTACCCCTCAGCACATTCACCGAATTTAATTTTGTATTGTTACTTACAATTCCTTGAAACATGTTACTTATAACATAAAAAAACCCCAAACTTGCTGTGAACACTTTCTTTGAGGAAACATCGCACATGCTTCCAAAAGTCTTCATCCTTGGGGTCTTCAGAAAGCAGTTTTGCTTTTCCTCCATGCAGTAATAGGCTCCTTCAATGAAGAATAATCCAGGGCCGCTATTCCAGGGTTTGGGGGAAGCTGAATACTGACTATGCAGATACACACACCTCATGTATTTTTAATGCC
The DNA here is from genome assembly GCA_024733675.1 of Psilopsiagon aymara. Lineage (NCBI taxonomy): Eukaryota > Metazoa > Chordata > Aves > Psittaciformes > Psittacidae > Psilopsiagon > Psilopsiagon aymara. Next base: position 20,356 of record JANRGW010033578.1, read on the forward strand.
CTGATGTATTCGTTCAGTATTTGGTAACAGAGCTAGATGATAAAAAACCTGGCCTAGTTACCATGTACTTTTGGGAATGTGTTTGAAGAACAGTAAGCATTTAAATTAAGATGTTAAGGTGTACCTACAAGAAAGGAAAGGTTAAGAAGAAAGAAAAAGGAGACAGGATTTTTTCTTTTATGATTCACATGGGATTTTGATACAGCATGGCAGGAAGCAGAGGAGGTAACAAGACATAATAAAAAAATATATAGGCAAGCTTGTCCAAGCAAGGGTAATGTTCCAGCCCTGGTGTGAGAGCACTTGCTATGCATGCACAGATACAGATCCCCCACAGCATCCCTCACTGCTTCTCCATGGCAATAAATGTACTCCTCCTTCAATACACCTCACACTTTGTTGGCACTCCACTTCTGTTGCTTCTGCTTCTTCATAGAATTATAGAATAGTTAGGGCTGGAAAGGACCTTAAGATCATCTAATTTTAGCCCCCCTGCCATGGGCAGGGACACCTCACACTAAACCATGCCACCCAAGGCTCTGTCCAACCCAGCCTTGAACACTGCCAGCGATGGAGCATTCACATCTTCCCTGGGCAACCCATTCATGCAGCCCTCCATCTCTCTGGATTCCCATTCTGGATTCCCAGTTTCACCAAATGAGCAAGCACTGTGAACAAGTACCTGTTTTGGAATTATATCAATTAAATAACCTCTATTTCCTTTTTTTTTTTTTTCCTAAAAAATTAGATAAATCTGAAAGTTAGCTGATTACACCACTGTAGATGTCATGCCCATGTAAAGCTCAAAATTTAGCAGCCCAACAAAAATATTCCAGCATAATACAGTATGTTCAGTGTGCACCCTTTTGTTCTGGAGAGAATGGGTGAAGAGCAAACTGCAGATAGCAGATATTTGTCTTGCCATCTGATGGGCATGCATCTGAAGGAAGGATTTGTATTTTGCTGTTCAAAGGGATGTAAGACCTGTGTGAACTGGAAAGCAAGGGGGAAGCCCCACTTGCTTATTGTTCAGGAGTTTCTATGTCCCTAAGGTTTTGACACCACTAAACTAGCAGTTCTTGCCCCACTGCTTCGTTATTAGGACATCCTTGTTTGAACCTGCTCCGTTCAGGACGTTAAGGCAGCAAGTGAGCTTCTATCTGTCTCCTGCCTCCCTTCCTTTCCTGATTCAAGCAAATTTATTTTCATTTTCCCTCTCATTTTGGCTACTGGCTTTGAAGTCCCCTTCTCTCTCTTCTACCCTCCCCTCTCCCTCCTCCTGGGTCTTCCTGACAAGAAGAAAAGAAGAGAAGCAGGATTTTGCAGTAAACAGCAAGAGAGTTTTGTGGCACTAATCAGCATTTGCAAATGAAGATTAACAAAAGTGCAAACAAGCCTATGTGATAACTCCACAGCCTGACCTAATCTTAATGAAATCTACAAGATCTATTTATATAAATAATAATGAATTTTCTTACTTTCAACATGGACCAATTTGCACATGTAGATTACAAGTGACACAAGCAATTGTTTTGCCTGCATAAGTTCCCCAACTTTAAAGAGCTTACTGACAGCTCCCTGCAAAGAGAAGACATGCAGCTGACAGAGCTGTCTCAACTTTATTCAGCTCCAGCAGGAGCACTCCCTTGCTTTTCTTTAGAAAATACTGTCTATTTAATTTCTTACTTCCCTGAGGACATCAAGAAACACTAAATGCTGAGAGGAGGGGGATCCTCATGACATGCAGTGAAATAAGAACAGAAAAGGGTAACTTTGCCTGGAGAACTTTGGGATTCTCCATTGGGAAGTGTGACTTAGACTCACAGTTTTTTGCATTGCCAACAACTGGAAATATATATTTAACACGAAAGTATTCATATAGGATAATCTAGCAAAGCACTGGAACACCAGACCCTCACAGGATAGAAAGACCACAGGGGAGAAGCTTATAGCTGAATTAGGTGACATCAGCTCTAGGTCAGGTTCAATTGCCTTGTGAAAACAGTTCCCATCTCATGTTGTGAGAAACTATTACAGCTGCCCATCTACCCAAAACAACATATAATAAAGGTAAACGGAGAACAAAGGCTCCAAGCTGAGGACATGGAGGTCTCTGATGACCAGCACATATATGTAACTGTGCAATTCTTTACATCGCTCTTCCTCGCAGTCTCTCCACAGCCATAAAATAGCCAGACTTCTGTGGGTACTTTATCTTCATTCCATATGTTATGTTACAACTTCAAGTATAGTCTGCTTATCAGAGACTAAAAGTAGTGCTTAAAAGTGTTCTTTAAGACCTATGGGGAAAAAAAAAAAGAGCTCTTGCACTTTCCTCGGGAATTTTACAACTGACAGGTACCAACAAATTAAGTGGGAAAGAGACTGGGGAGTAAATAAGGCTTTTGTAACCTTCCCCAGCAGTTGCTTTTGGCTGCTGACAACTTAATATCTTATGAACTATCAAATGGAGGTCAAGGGGAAGGAGAGGATGCTAAGAATACCATGGAAGGCAATGATTTCACTGCAGATATTTTAGCATCTTGCCTGCTGTTCTGCCTGCTCATACGTGGCAGACTTCTGCTAATTTGGTTTGACAATAAACTTTGAAAGCTGTCAAGTGCTGAGGTATCTCTGTGTGTCTGCATTCATGTTTGCTTATTGTAACCTGTCAGATAACTTTCCATCCCATAGGTGAAGAGGAGAAGAAATAGTGCTGTATAGTTTTCCACCAAGCATTGCCCTTGCATCATTCATGATGGTCTTTCATGGCAAATTAAGTTTTGAAGAGCCACAAGTCATTTACCACTACATTTACCCATCTTTCATAGACAACTACTGCTTATTGTTGTGAGGTAGCCATCTGTTTCTCTAGAGTTCTACCTGCCATATATTTTTGCCCTATCAACATTTGCAACATTTATGCTTACCCTTTTTGTGCGTTTTTTTACCTTTTCTATTCCTTCGACCTTTTCTTGTGCATGTATGTTTACGTAAGGCGGGAGCTGCCTGTCTCTGTATGTCTTCACGCATGAGCAAAACCAAATCAGTTACTTCAGATTAGAAACACCAGCACACATGAAGCCTCGTAACTCATGGGTACACACTAGTCATACAGTGCATTTAAACACTCCTTACAGAGACCAGCTGTGTCTCCCATGGGGAACCAGGTGTCCAGGTGGCATTGGGCTGAAGGGTGTCTTACTCTTGCTCTGAAAACACCTGAGCCTTAAAACCTATGTCAGTGAAGAGAAATGCAAGCACAACCCTGCATTGCCTCATGAGAAGGTGAAAGCAAAAGACACGGTTGGACAGGGCCACCCCACCACAGCAAGGTGCAGAAGAGATGCTTCTATTAGGGTCTTTTGTGAGGGGTATTTCATCTATCTTTTGACTGTAGGCATTACAAAGCAAGCAAAAAGCTTGCTCAATGACTTGAGCTGTCCCTCAAAATAGCAGAAGATGATTTTTAGGGGGGACATTAGAGAGGATGCTCTGACCACACCACCCAAGTCTTGGAAGGCAGATGCAGGGACTGTGAGAATGAAGACTTTAAACTCACTGTAGGAGAGGATCTTAAGACCATCTTAAGAACCAAAACGTGCACAGGTCCATGGGACCTGATGAAATCCATCCGCAGGTCCTAAAGAAGCTGGCAAATGAAGTTTCTAAGCCACTGTCCATCATTTGAAAAATCACGGCAGTCAGGTGAAGTTCCCGATGACTGGAAAAAGGGAAATATATCCCCTTGGATAACCCAGGGAGCCACAGACCAATCAGCCTCACCTCTGTGCCTGGCAAAATCTTGGGGCAGATTCGATTGGAAGGCATGGTGAGGCACATGAAAAACAACAAGGTGGTTGGTGACAGCCAGCATGGCTTCACTAAGGGGAAATCC
>JANRGW010033578.1:24903-105508 GCA_024733675.1 Psilopsiagon aymara
AAAAAGGACATGGAACTGTTGGAACAAGTCCAGAGGAGGGCCACGAGGATGATCATGGGACTGGAGCACCTCCCGTACAAAGATAAACTGAGAGAGTTGGGGCTGTTCAGCCTGAAGAAGAGAAGGCTGCGTGGAGATCTCATAGCAGCCTTCCAATATGGGAAGGGGGCCTATAGGGATGATGAGGAGGGACTCTTTATTAGGGACTGTAGTGTTAGGACAAGGGGTAACGGGTTCAAACTTAAAGAGGGGAAGTTTAGATTGGATATAAAGCAAGAAGTTCTTTACTGTAAGGGTGGTGAGGCACTGGAATGAGTTGCCCAAGGAAGTTGTGAATGCTCCATGTTCAAGGCTGGGTTGGACAGAGCCTTGTGTGACATGGTTTAGTGTGAGGCCTCACTGCCCATGGCAGGGGGGTTTGGAATTAGAAGATCTTAAGGTCCTTTCCAATCCTAACTATTCTGTAATTCTGTGATTCGATGAGGCACAGTCCTTTGGAAGACAAAAAAGAAATTGTTTGGTTCTATTGGCCTCCTTGAAGGAAAGTAGGATAGGAGGCAAACCAGTCGGCAGCAGAAGAAGAGGGAAGATTCATGCCTTGGTTTTTGGTTGCATCCTGGGGTAGTTTACGTGAAGCTATTTAGACCTACAGATGGTGTCTTTTACTCACCTACTTCCTCAGATGCTATGTTCTTCAAGTTATGTATCTGTGATCCCTAAATGAATCTAGTTGATACCTCTGTACAGGAAATGTAAAACTTGCTTATTCACCTAAAAATAGGCCCAGCATCACAGACTACAGATTGAGAGCTACTGCACAAATAGTTATGCGTAATATTCACCATCACTAGTTTCAGAAATAAATGCGTGTTCACCCTTTCCCTGACAGCTCTGCAAAGTGAAAGGAAAGCTTTTAATTCTTGCTTCCAAGTTTTCAAGAAAGGAAAAGTAGATTTAGAAGACATAGTAAGCAGCTATTTCAATGCAAACCCAGAAGAAATCTGTTACAGGAAAACTGCAAGTTATTGCCTAGGGCTCAAGAATCTGACATACCAGTCTCCAGAAATAAAAACACACTCCTGAGAATTCAAGCTTTCTTGAAACATATGTAGGGAGATTTTAGCTAGGATTACCAACACTTTTTTAAGCTTAATGTGTAACCAAAATAATCACTGGCCTTATAAAGAGAATTTACACAAATTCACTACCAGGTCAGTTCTCATTAATTCACTACCATGGATGCAGTTTTGTATCAGTTGACACTCAATGGAATACAAATATGTAACATCAATGTAAAATTAGTGATTAATTGCTTCAAACAGCCCTTACTGCCCATTTCTGCAGTGTTGGCTGTCCTTTCACTTAATGATTGGTGTATAATTTGAGGCTTTCAAAACATACCTGCACATCAGCAGATTCACAGAACCATTAAGTGGGACAGAAAAGAACAATAACATCCCTTTCTTTCACTCAGAGTAGAAAAAATTAACTCCAGTGTGGTTCATTTACTGGCAGTTTTCACCACCTCCAGGTTGCTGGAATGAAGTGTGATTATACAGAAGGTAAGGCTGATGATGCTTTGTCTTCTATTCAAATCTCCCATCAAATGAAAACTTTGGAAAACTTCTTTGTGCCTCCTGTCTTTTCATCACTGAAATGAAGTTCATGAGGCTTGTTCATATTCTGGACTAGACAACAGTAAAAATTCCTCTAAAAATGCAAAGGGGTAAAAATCCTCATGTTTTTCTTTAGGAGTAGGGAGGGGTATTCAAAGGCCAAAATAGTTTGGCACAAAACCAAACAATATGATTTTTCAATACTGTTTTTGCCAAATAACCTGACAGTTAGTTTCAGTCTTTCTTTGATCTCTCTGGCTTCTGTGCAGCAAGTTCACTTACCTAGTGTTTGTAGTTGTGGAAGTGTGGAAGCTCTACTTCTTCTGCAGACTTGTTTTATGAATAAGATGTTGTCAAAAGGAAACCAAGTACAGCATGAAATATCATAGCAAACTATCCAAGCAAAGTATGAGAGAAGTCAGATTTAAAGGTATATCAGACACATATCTGGCATGCTCCCAGAAGCAAAAGTAAGCATTCTTATAATTGGAGCTCCTATTTTTCTGCAGAAAAAACACTTTGATATATAATTTCTGACCATGAGTTTCAACCATTGAAATGAGTCATCCCTCTCATGCACAAAGATCTATTCATATTTAAATTGCTAGGACAATTTGAAAAGTAAATGAGCTGGGATACATGTAACAAGCTTTCATTTACATTTGGAGGAGAGTGTAGAGGATAGAAGAACTATGAAAGCAAAAGCGTTACTATCCGGGGAGCCCTATCTTTAGGTTTCCACATTCTTTCTCTGTTTTTGTGAGTGGGGAGGGAGTAAATTCTTCTTTAACACTGTCCTCTACCCATGGTATTTTTAAAAAACTGTTTTGAATAATATTTGCTCTTCAAATTTTCAGTATACATTCGCAAATGTAAACACATCAGATTTCTTGTAGTAATGTACTTATTTTCAATAAACATTGTATGAAATTCACATATCCAGCCTGCAGCATAAAGCTCCGTAATTATCTGAGAGATACTTTTTTGTATTTCATTGTGTACTCTTTCTTGCTAAAGCTGCAAATTTTTATTGTCATTGCTATGCTGTTTGCTTTGTTGCAGTGAGTTTTTTAATCCTGGATGGAATCAACAGCAATGTGGCTATGGTAGAAGATGCATCATGAGGAAAAACTGCTCTTCTTCACTCCTAAATGTTTCTTGCATGCTCTCATGATGATATGAGACTGTAAGACTAACGAGAATCAATGAGAAAATTATTGCTTGTCTCAGGGCACCATTGTTTATGGAGCTAACAGAGGGGTCACAGAATTAGAAACACCATGCAGTAATGCTGTATGTGTGTGATGGTGATAGTAGTATCAATAGTCCTTATGTATTAATAATTAGTGTGTGACTAAAAGAACAGCTGGCTGCAAGGAGACTGAAGCTCCCTTTTCAACAGCAAAACCAACTGCTGCTGTCCATTCTTCTCTTTTGTGACTTCAGAAGCCTGTAGTGTTGTTGACAAACTCAATAAGCTATTTCAGATCCCATCAGGCTTCTGTCCTCCTTCCAGATTCCAGGGGATAGCTTCCAAATTCACCAGAGCTCTCCATTTCTTATGCAGAGTGGGAGGGATGAGAACCATTTGAATAAATCATATTTGAAGTTTCTAGGCCAAACCATTCATGAGCTATTGCATGACCACACAGCAAGAATCACTTCAAATTTTTCCAGATACGTTTTACACCAAGTTTTTCAAACTTCAGTTTTTACAAGCTGCTACTTTGGTTTTCTTATAGTGTACCCACAAATAAATTATCCCCTCCTGCAGATGACACACATGACAAACATTTCAGGATGTGAAGTGACTGAGACAAACTATAATTTCTCAGATATTCTGCCAGTGAGTGCTATGGAGGAGCATTCACTTTTACTACTTCATTTACACACATTTTTATTAAGTTCACATTACTCACATTTACACACATTTACTACTTCAGCTTTTCTCTAATTAACTGACTTTTACTTTTAAATTAAACTGGCTTTGAATAAATAAGTTCTGTCTACAATTTTAATTATGCAGAGCTTACTTCTTTCTACTAATCAGAACCTTGACTGAAGCCCAAATATTCACAATAGGTCATCATGATCTGAATCAGTGAGTTGTCACAGGTGGGATGCTAAATTGTCCTTCCTTCATTACATTTAATGAAAATGTGTATGCCAAGGAAATTGCTTTGAATAGAAATGAACAATTAAGAGAACCAAATGTACATAGCGAAGGGGGGAGGGAAAAGCTTTTGTACTGAATGCTGTTGGATGTGTTCAGCAAGCTTCGCATTTCAAAGAAAAATTCCTCTGTTGCCTTGTTTTCTAGATTGCAACCTCAGAGCAAAAGCAACTGTGCTGAGCTAGGAACCTCCAGGGAGGAAATGATAAGAGCGACATTCCCAAGAGAAAACCTGGAGTAGGATCAGGGAGAAAGAAATGCATGCAATGAGCTTCAGGAAAAATGTAGGAACTATGAGACAAAGCATTAGAGGAGAGAACTGAGTGCTATGGGGAAGAAAGATGGGGGAAAATGATATTGAAGAGTCATAGAATTATTGCAGTTTCAGCTGACTGAATTGGGAACTTCATTCTTTTTCCTTATGTACACAGTATATGTATACTCAGCCTGCCTGTGTGACTTTGAATTCCTTCCCCCAAAATGGCTGTTGAACCTGCTGACTGATTTCAATCCAATTTAATAGAAATGAAAGATATGTAGAGGTTAATTAAGCTCCTAATTTTTATTGCAAATAGCTGGCTAGGAAGAAGAAAATTTGAGTGCAATAGATGAGAGAAGAACTGGAAGAGGAACCCACTTTTTATAAGAGACTAGGGAATCCATGTGGAATCTGTCCTGACTTGATTTCCCAAACACAGGGAATGCTTCAATCAGAAGTTGCAGTTGATCACAGTACACAAACCCACAGAAATCTGGGCTTTGTTTATTCTGGTGTTCATTTTTTCGTTATCGTCAATGACAGCACAAGTAGCCTAACTGGATTTTGAAATGATGTTAATAGATGGTCTATATTTTTCAGCATCACAGGCCTTGCAGTTGCTTGTGTAGCCCAAGAATTCTCCCTCAAACACAGAAATTATTTTCTTACCTTTTTGCAAAAAGAAATTCCACATATCTGTGTCTGGGACTGCCAAAGAAAATGTCTTCTGAAAAAATACAAAATGTGTAGACAGTAAAATAGCACCAGAAGTAACATACCTTTTAATGGTTAACTATAAAGGAATATACAGGTTAACACAAAGCCAAAGTCAGGTCTTTCTTTTCATACCTGTAGACATACAGTACCTGTTAATTCCAACTCGGTTATATTATACATACTTGCAATAAAACCTGTAAATTTCAGCCTCCTGGTACCTGATCATAATATGACAAAAACCTTGCGCTATGTTGTTTTTTGTTTTACATTGTTAGATCTTTAAGCACTCTGGATGAGACTCTGAGCTAGTGAAAACCACTGGTTCTCTGCTGATTTTCATTAGCAACGTCAATTAACATTAGCAGAGAAGCTACCTCCTTTTGCTGATTCTCTGTGTGCAGATGAGGGATTTCATTATCCCTCATCACAGCTCCTATGATGGATATAGCCTTTAAAATAATATTCAGTTGATACAAAACAAGAGACAAGCAACCCACCAGATGCATTTCTTTCCTTCTGCTCTCTATCCAGTTTTACTTTTCAAAAAGGAAATAAACTATCAAACCCTGAACAAAGTTAGAGCTTTCTGTAAAGAAAACACTGCTAGAAGCATACTCTACAATTGCTAGATAATTCATATAAACTCTGAAGGCCACAAAAGTATATTGGTCCTTTAGCTCCAAAAAACATAGTTCATCATTCTCTCCTTCCTTAATTTACAATGCCATTAATCCATTTTTTCTCCCTCTATAGATTTCAAAATATGCTTCTAATTACTACTCAAGTCCCTTTCCAATTTCTAGTGTATCGTGTCTAGGGTTTCAAAGTCATGAGGGAGTTAGATGCATGACTGTTGGGCTGCTTTGAAACTTCAGCTTGCAGCATTAAGAGATTGTTTATTATGCAGTGTGTACATACATAGCATATAGGCTCATAAAAACCATGTTGTTAAACACAAAATTCCATACATGAGGTCTCCCTAGATTGTATAATCTACACATTTCATAACACAAATGGATTGATCACTCTGATCATAAATGTTGAAATATTCTTCTGCTTCCCTACATAACGCTCATACAGGATTTTACCGTCCTGGGGCATAACCAAAATAATCCTGGGATTATAGTCTATTCAAAGCCCTCTACAGCACATTTGAGAAAACTGTATTTAAATCTGCAATGTAACTTCAATGGTGTATTTCTATCAGAACTGAAGTGCAGAGGGAAACTTATACAAGACAAACAAGTCAAGAAACTAAGATGGTGAGCAGTGGAGGGCTGTGTAGTGATGGGGAATATGTTGGCAGACTATTAATGATTCATCTTCAGCCATTACTTCTTTGAGGAGTAGAACTTTTGTAATGGTTTTCTAATCATTAGCTGGACTGCAGCAAAATGCATTTCAGCCATAACTCTCTCTAAAGAAGCTTTTTGTTTGGGAATAATGCAAATTATCCTCATTACAATCAGATGGGATGGTTGTTAATATCTTTGCATAATTAGAAGCTATTTTCCTTAAATACAGTTTATACATGAACTTTCCAAGGAGATCTGTCTACTGGGGCAAGACTGAGTAATTTTCATCTGGAGGCACACACTGAAGGTTACACAAGTCAACATTTAAAATTAGTTTTAAAGTTGAACCAACTTACACCCTACATATGCTAAGAATTCTGATCCCAACCCAGGTATGTGCTAAGGGCACTTTGTGAAATTCAAGTGCATGAGTGGTTCCAAGGAAAAAAATGCCTAAATGAATTTCAAGGCCATGAACCTAGCAGGATTTATGCCCCTTCACTGCAATATCAAAATGCTTCCTATGCAAATTAGTTTGCGTAATAAAGTGTCAGATAGAGGCATTTTCTTACTTTGCAGATAAGCCCCCTTTGCCTTCAGAATAAATCACTTTTAGAACTATCTATGAAGAATAAGAACTTATTGATGAGAGAGTATCTTAAGAGCTTTGATCTGACTTCAGCTAAAATATTCCTGTGCCATGTGCCGTGTACACTCTAGGCCCAGCAAAGCCAGTGACACAGTTTAAAGGACCTGTCAACAACTTACTGTCCCTATTCTGCAATACCTATGGCCAAACTTTGCACATCAATTCCCTGCCTGTTTTGGCTATGTCCAGTCAATATGATTTTTGAGCAGAAGAGCACAGTACTTGCTGGAGTCCCAGAAATGCGAAGAACTAGAAAGAAGGTCTGCATTCAACCATGTATACCAACTTCAGTGATGCTTCTGGTTAGGTAAAACAAAATAGTGTTCACTGGTCTACAAAAAAAACAGAGAAGATGGGAGGGGACCAAAGCTTTTAGATTGAAAAGGGGTATGTGGATTTAATATAAAATGAGAAATCCCTTAGCACAGGCTAGGTGGAAGGAAAAGCTTCTAAGAGGAATGTGAAGTTCTTTACCACAAGGGTGGCGAGGCACTGGAAGAGGGTTGCCCAAACAATAAATGCTCCATCCCTGGCCAGTGTTCAAGGCTGGGTTGGACAGAGCCTTGAGTGACATGGTCTAGTGTGAGGCATCCCTGCCCACAGAAGAGGATTGGAACTAGATGATCTTAAGGTCCTTTCCAACTCAAGCCATTCAATGAGTCTATGATTCTATGATCTAAGTAGAAAGTCAAGCTGTGACAACAGGCGATGCTGGTCATATGTTATGAAAGCAACTTTTATCAGCCACACTAGCAAGTCCCTTCACAGCCAGGACTAACAAGATGATTGCGGTTTTCATTGGTTTTGCATTTGTTTTGTGGGTATTGGTTTTTTTCCTTCTCAGATAAATGGCTTCAACTTTCCATCAGACTGTGATTATTGTTATTTTTTAGATCTGTGCACAGCTTGTGCCTAAGTATTTTTAAGGACAAAAGAATGCTACCAGAAGGCAGGAAGATAAAACAAAATGGTGCTCACTGGTCTATAAAATAACAGAAAAAGCTTGAAACAGGGCTTGAAATCTCATGTGAAAGCAGCGACCTAAACTGTGAACCTTTCAATAAAGTATGCTCTTGATAAGGGTGGCAGACACAATGTATGGCTGCAAAGGAGAACTGGCCTGCCTGCTGCCCACAGAGTGCCTTGGGTGAGTGAACAAGCTGCTGCAGCAAGTACCGAATGTTGTTTAAAATATGACAAGTAATCATTTCTAGGAAACAAAATGTCCTAACCTGGGCCCCAGAGGAAAAGGTTTCCCTATGTAGGGGACCAAGGAAAGGGAGAGAATCTTGGCTGAGGCACAGCAATTCTTTGCACTCTGTGATGAGCCCTGCTGAGAGAATAATGTTGTTCTTCCTTTTCCTTTTTAAATTATTTTTGCTTTCTCAAGAGTTGGAAAAGATAAGGACAATAGGGAAATGACAGCAGTTGAGAAGATCATACCACTTCAGGAGTGCAGAAGGAGAAAAATACCTGGAAGGAGACTCATGAGAACCTCATGTAGTACCTACCTTAGACCTGAGAGCAGCTTTTAAGACACTTTTCCCAGTCACTTTCTTGAGCTCACTGACAGCCCTAACTTGGCAGCACAGTGCCCAGTACAATATGTGATGCTTTCATTTCAGAGAACAAGAAATTTTACCACTGCCTGTCCACCACTTGAGGGAGGTGGACTTTGTCACTGGCAATTTCTCCACAAGAGTCTTAGCACGAAGATTGTGATGTGGGGATTTCTGCCACAGGGAGAAAGCCATGTCCCATCCCTTCCTCTGCAGGGATGCTGGTGGGGATGAAACATTTCTTGGGAGCAAAAGCATTCGTGATATTGCAGGACCACTAAAAGCCCTGCCTTTCTTTAAGCTTTTGAAGGCATAAAGATGGCATCCAGATGTAGGAGAGGAAAGAATCCCTCTCACAAAGTTCACAAAGTGAAACGTTCCCAGTGGTTCTAAAGGGAAATTTGAGCTTCCTAAGCTGGAGCGTTAATTGCCAGAACTGGGGCTGGGTAAGATAAAGAAGTGACACTGTATTTTAAAACTTGCTTTTTTGTAGCTCTCTGGTCATAGTGTGACTTGACATCACATTGTCATCCAACAGAACATCCTGAAATGGCAACAGAAATAGCTTGCACAAGCATGTGGAGATGCTAAAACCCCCAAGTACATCACAGGCTCAGCAAGGGAAGGGACAACTTAAGCTCACAGTACAAACCTTGCTCACAGCTGAAGTGAGATTAAGTTGCCTTGTGAAGATGCTCACAGGGTCATGAGGTATCACTTACACAGAAATCAAGATACCTTGAAAAACATTCCTACTGTTACCAAAAGCACTGGATGGAGCTCTGACCCTTTAAGAGTCAGCCATGTCCTTTTGGGACACAAATTATTTGGAGTTGCTGGCAGCTAAAAACGTCCCTGTGTTACAGCGGGAGCTGGAACTGGGGTCAGACAACATAGGAATGAATGGTTAGGGTTCATGTCACTGCTTCAAGACCTGCCACCATATCTTCGGTCTGATTCTGGTAGGACATCAGGCAGCCTTGCTCCCTCACCGCCTTATCCCAGTGTTACTACCACAGAGCACAAAGTCCATTCAAAAGAAGGAAAACCAAATATTTTGTCCCAACCTTGGGGTATGGGGAAAGAGACGGTGGGATTACCCTTTCGTGAGTTTATCTCACCACAGTAAACAAGTAATTGGTCTGCCTTGTGAGGTATAGCACATGGCTGTAGCTTCCATGTGTCTGCAAAAATGGACAACTGTGTAATGGGTATTGAAGGGAAAAGCAGCTCAGGTCATGTTTAAACTAGATCAATACTGAAGCAGTCTATCTTTTTACTTAATGGCATGTAATTAACTGCCAATCAGTCAACTACACATTCAGGATCAATAACAATGATACAAGGGATAAAAACCAAGACCAGACACTTAGAAAATATTACTGTACACTAACAGATTTAGCAACATCCTTTTACAACTAGTTCAAAATTTTGAATCCAGCATTCACAAGCAGGATTCCACATCACACAAGGGCTGTGCAAGTTCCCCTTCTCTGTGGGAGCTGCATATGCTTGCGGTTTAGGTGTATCCACATCCCTCCTTAAAACCCACTAATGTCCGTGCCATGAGAAAGCCCCTCATGAGGCCACACATCAATGCATTCCATACCAGGTTGCTTAGGGGATGCTGTGAGGATACAGCTCTTTCTGCTGCAGGCTGAGGTCACAATGCTACAGGGCCAATTGTTTGCAGAGTTAGCTCAAGTTGTTTTCCTATCAACTACATATTGTTGCTTAAATATAGTGAGTATGTAAAGTGATTTAATGTGTTTCATTTGCTGACTTGTTTTTCTCAACTAGTCAACAGGTGTTTGCATTTAGTTGTTTTGCAGGGTCAGTTGGAAAGTCTAATAGGGAAAAGCTCACTTGGCTAATGGTTGCTTGTAATCTCTCCCTGACTCTGACTGAGAGTGCAGGGTGCATCTGAGGGGAAGAATTCATGTGGGAGAGAAAGAGAATGTTTCTTGTACAGCAGAGAAGGGGTTCTCTAAATCCTGGTAGTGTTTTCAGTGCCTGGAAGAAAAATTGCTTCTTTCTGTTGCTATTCTTCTTTCATATGAATGTAAATACTTCATTCCTCAAAAGCTCAGTACCTGTTTCTTAAATGCTATTTTAATAAAAAGATTTTTCTTCCAAGTGAGTTGTTTAAACTTTAGTGGGAAATTAAATGGATGGAATACAGAAAATAGTAGGGTAATGTTTTTTAAATAGTCTCATCAAACCAGTTATTGCTTTGAGGTGTTATTTATAAATGAAAATGGTCTAACTGTTTGATGATGATGTTTACTCTGATCTTACTCTAACTGCTAAAGGTTTCTCTGGCTTGAAATTACACTTGTATTTACCTGTACTCTTCTTATAACCCTTTGTGGCCCCTGGCTCAGGAAAGCAAATAAACATACACTTATAGGAAAGCATGTACTTAAAATATCCAAAGCAGGGAAGCTTTACTAACAGGAGGAAAAGGGAAGGGTCTCTATTGACAGTAGAGATATAGCACTTCAGGGTATATGCAGGCTTCAGATGAAACATACTGTTCCCCATATTTCCACGATCACTCTCTCTAGTGAAGCCCCACAGCAAAGTCTGGTTTCACACATATGGGTAGTCCAAGAGGGAAGAACAGCTGTTAGAAGTACCATGTTTCCTGAGTCACTAAGTCAAAACTGCCTTTTAGCTACCCACGGGGTAGCTACAGATGCAGTGCATGGAGTGGTATTCTGCTGCTTATGATGCTGTTCCGGACCCAGGGGCTGGGGGAAGTGTTGAATAACGCTTGCAGTAGGCATCTCTGAAAGCAAAGATGCAATCACTTTGTTAAATTAAAGCTATTTTCCTCCACTGTTAAAGACAATGTATGCGATCACTGTCACCAAGTGATTATATTTAAAGTCAAAGGATGCAGAAAGAATGCCAATTCTCTTGGTCTGTATTCAGCTACAGCTGTGAAGGATTAAGGGTTGTTTAAAAATCTCTTAAATGCCTGCCAAAAGTTGCTAGTCATTAGAACCAATAGGTGCTTATCATTCCAGGCATTGTTTGAGATATTGGAAATTTCACAACCACAGATGACCACATTCCTCACACAAAAGGAGTGTGTGGGAAGTTAGGAAAAAAGGATTTGGGCTCCTTCCATCCACTTTCAGTATATTCATTGCTGGAAGCCTTTTCATCTGTATCTTCAAGCATCTCCACCCCAAATTTCAATTCAAATCACAGTTGTTAGACCCAGCAATGCTCCCAAGCCCTATAGTTTGACCTGTAAAAACCTACTCAGAAAGCAAAGAACAGAATCATAGAATCATAGAATAGTTAGGGTTGGAAAGGACCTTAATACCCAAGGCTCTGTCCATCCTGGCCTTGAACACCACCAGGGACATTAGTGTTCCTTTCCCTTCACTCCTATGTATATCTATATGTGTGTGCTGCAGCACTGTTTTGTTTTCTTCAAAACTCATACTCCAAAATGTGCAGTTTTCAAGCAGACCATCAGTTTTCTTTGCAAAGCTATGTTTCAGAGGTAGAAATTAAGTTTCTTCTTTTCAGCAAGATGAAGTGAAAATTGGTAGTTTTGCAAAGAAGATTAGAGAAGTAAAGATACACAGCACCTGAGTAGCTGGCACTGCTGGGTAGAAATTACAGAGTCCAAGCGAAGTCAAACACCAGACTTCAGGATTCAAAAGAGTTTCCATTTCAAGTCTCTTTTCACTTGGTTAGTGCTTTCCACGACAAGCTGGATTTTCAGGTGAAGATGCTTTTCTACTTCATTGTTAGCTGACAGGTGTGGTTTTGTGAGAATATTTGAGAGAAATCTGCTCAATCTCCAGGAGCAGAGCCCTATTGACTCATCTCATTGGGTTTTGTATTACTTCCTGCAGCAGGCTGAAAAGAACTCCCCTCCGCGTGGAAAGAAAATAGCAGTTTCTTTTCCTCCCTACACACAGATAATTAAAAAGCTTCTAAATCTGCAGCTTGGGGTATCTGTTGTGAGGTTTCATAAGGCACGCATCCATGTTCAGCCTGCAGAGAATGGGTTAGATAAGGAAGTCTGAAAGACTTAAATGTCGCTCACCGTCAATCAGCATCAACCAGGAATTTCAGCAGACCTAATCGACCTTTTGTGACACCACAATGAATTTACTCTCTGCCCAAAATAGCTGCCTCTGGGACAATTTGCATGAGAGATATGGATGTATTCACATCAATCTGAGCAGCTTCATGCAGAGAAGCTTAAAAGCTCAAGTGGTGAAACTTTTAATAACTCATCTCAGCTCCCTGCCCCCAATTTTCCCATTAATATTCCCACTTTCTCTCCCCTTTTAAATAGGAACATTAGTGCAGATAAATAAAACATTAGGTTGATAAAATTACTTATATTGTGGCAGCAGCTGGAGGTCCTGATAAATACCTCATGATTCTAGGTCCTGTACAAATGGGCAGTACTGAAACAGTGCTAGCTCCAGGGACAGAAAGCTGCGGTTTCTAACAAGATGCAAGCAGACAATGGGAATAAGGTGGAGAAAGATATAACGAAACAGGCCATTGTATCTGCTTCAATTAGTAGACATCAAACACTTGAGTTTTCACTTTATGTCCTTTATTTGTGTAGGTAGACATAAGCTATTATTTATTGCACTATATATTGTAATTGAAGGTTCTTTGAGCATGTTTGGTGCTATGAAAGAATGATTTTTCAGAAGTACAGTGTGAGCACCAGAAGCTTGTTACTGCTTCAGACTCCTGTTTGTTATTTGTCAACAGTGGAAAGCTTATAAGCTTGGCTGTTCAAAAAGGCTATTAACATAACCTTCAGACTGTGTTTTTAATTACTCAAGTAGAATTTGCATGAGCAAGCTGGAGAGTTGACTGAAAAAAAATGTTCACAGTAGCATGGGCCACAGTGTTGTAGCAAGAGGCACAATTGCAAGTGTTCCAAGATGCTGACATCAGGCAGCCAGTGCTGGTCACAAAATCTGACAAATCGTATGTGTGCCCCCAGTTTGTGTTCGAAAACACGGAGAGGAAGGAAAACATCTGGGTTTTACTCAATTTGCTGATCCTGGTTGGAGCATTCCAGTCTTTGCAAACTTTCTTAACTGCACAAGTTGCATGAGGAGCCTTCCAATATATAGACAGTGAGAAAAATGTATATAGGCTGGTGACTGGAGTAGAGAAGAATTCTCTGCCTTTTTGTGCAAGAGAGACGCCACAGACAAACTAAATGAAATAATACATTATCAGTACTGCCACTTGACAATTGCTATTCCTATTGGTACAATCTTAACTTGCAAATAAACTTGCATCAATCTTTGTCCTGCTTTCTTAAATAAATCTCCCTGATCACTTCAACAGTCCACTCATTTTCAGAAATTTCAGAGCCATTTTCTCTAAATGCATCCAACTTTGAAAGAAAAGAAAGGTCTCAGTTATGTTTTGTTCCTGCAAACCTCACAAAAATAAGTGCCCAGAAAGATCTTTTCAGAGTCCCCTATGAGAAAATCTGCCATGTGAGTCTCACTCACAAAAGCGCACCCTTATTCATGTCCTCCAGGGCAGCTGGAGCTTTCGTCTTGTTAAATTCCTGGAAATCCAGTCGCAAGACACAAATCAGTGGAAACCCAGGCTTTGTTAGCCCTACTGCTCATGAGGGAAACTAGATTTTTAATATGAGGATCAAAAAAAGCTATTAAAAGCCTAACTCTATACTCTGAAATTGTTTCGTTTCTGTGCTGTGTGAAAATTTGCATGTGGTTATGTTAATCTGGGCTTCCCAGTATGGGAGCTGAATACCCTGCTTAACGGCAACCATACTTAAGAATGACTCTGAATAGGATCTCTTCAGTGCTGAACCCTTTTGGAAGAAAATGCAGACATTTATTTGGGAACCTTATAAAAAATTAGAAGTCAAACTACAGGCACTTTTTTTGTGCAGATCTCTGTCCATCATTTATCTGTTATAACCCTACTCTGGAGCTCTGTGCCTGCGCTGTCAGGGTATTGAATGTAAGCACTGTGTACGGCTTTTTGTGCATGGTCCCCTTGGTAAAATTCCTCCAGAAGGAACCTGAGCGCACAACTGGAAGAAAAATACAGACGTTCTAAGGCAATGTGTCTGCTGCAGGGCACTCTGCTGCATTTCTGCTCCTTGGAGCTCAAAGAGCAGCATCTGCAGGAACCCTGCTTCCCCCTGCTGTGATTCCTCAGCCTGGAAAAGAGGGAACCCCACAAACTTGCTCAGCCCTTTTGACTGGATTTCACTTTTGCACACAGGCACTTCTGTGCTGATCTCTCTCCTTCAGCGTACTCTAAGCAGAGTGGCTGCTGAGCTACTGAACTGCCACAAAGGGCCTCTTAGGGAAACCTGCCCTTCTTTCCCTGTACTTCTTTCTGGCCAGAGCAATGCTCCGTAGTTCAAGTGATACTGTGAAGCCTGTCACTTTCATGCATTGCCTCTTTTTTAAGTTCAATAAGAGAAAATGCTGCTATTATTATAAGCCTATCCATTAAAGACCGGTAGAAGGGTCACTTTGGAAAGCTATAAAAAAGATATAGATTTTTTTTTCTTTCTCAAGTGAGTTAAAATGTGATTCTGAAATATCAATGAAAAGCTGAGGCACAGACAAAACATTAGAGTGGGTCCATTCCCTCAGTTCATTGCTGATGTTGAAAATAAATCTTCAGGGCATAAAGCCTTTTGTAGGCAGGATCCCCTTTCTGTCTGCAAAGCTAACCCTTTCTCTACCTCAGTGCATGTTACAGCAGCATATTTTATTGGTGGCGTGGCAGGATAGCTGGGACCAGCCAGCTGATTTCTGAAGATTCTGTTGAAGCCTTGTGACATTGCTTATAGCAAGCATCACAAGTGAAGTGTTTTGGGCCTTGTCTGGTTTGCAAGTTCTACTATTTAAGTAGTGCAGTGACTCGGGGTAAGAAGTTGCAGCATCCCTAGCTCTAATACCGTGTTTGTGAAAAATCACTTCACAAAATAAGAAGCAACCTAAACACTCTAAGTGAATTTTGCAGTCATGCAACAATGGTGTAGGGCAATGTAACGATCTATGCCACAGCAGCAGATACTGCGAAGTGCCGTTTTAGAGGCATTGCACCCAGAAGTGCCAAGGATTGCTTCCCTGAAGAAAGAAAGATCTGATTTTAAACCAGTACCAAGAAGCCTGCTCAGCCTTGAAAGTCATCTGCGTCAGAAGAGAGCAGTAAGCTTGGAGAGGGGACAGAAAACATTGAGATATCTGCTACTTGCAATGCTCTTATAAATAATGGGGAGCAGGTAGACTGAAGTCTGCCCTGGCAATAAATCTTGAGCTGTGGATGGGTGAAAAAAAAGGAAACTAATAAGGAAAAAGCAACTTTTGCAAGCAAAGCAAAATGAAAAAAAACCCAAACAAACCAAAAACATATCCAACCCCTTAGTGGCAGAGGAAAAAAGGAAAAATGAAATCAAGATTAACTCCCAAGTTCTGACTTGGTGTTTCTCCAAGTTCCTAATATGCCAAGAATTGGTCTTTCTTGAACACCAGTTTAGAATGCACTTTCTTCATTAAATATGGCACCAAAGAGGACTGCCGCATGTGGAGATGCCATTTTCTATCTTGATCAGATACCTAGGCCAAATGATAGTCATGCTCATTAGAAGATGCTTGTCTAAGATATCTGTCTTTCACTAATGTACTGTTAATCTAACATAAAGCCAAATTCAGCACCTAGTTTCTTCTTTCCAGAAGGTTCTCTGGAACCTAACAACAGGAAAATAATGCATAGAAAGTCAATGTAGATCAGAAATCAGGAGAAAGGGTCCTGGAACCAGTAATATTAGGGTGGATAGAAAACCTAAATGTTACTTGATGTAACGTGTCTTGAAAGATTCATAGAATCATTGAATGGTTTGGTTTGAAAGGGACCTTAAATATCATCTAGTTTCAAACCCCCTGCCTTGGACAGGGACACCTTCCACGAGACCAGATTTCTCCAAGCCTTGTCCAGCCTTGCCTTGAAAAGGGAGGTTATTTGCTATGCTGCCTGTGATAGATACTAAGCAATGAGGCTCCCAGTGAACCAGTGCTAAGGTCCAAATACCCTGGTGGTGACACCACCCTCTCTTGTTTCTCTCCCTTTTCATTTAGGAAAAGAGGAGCATATCAGCTCACAAGAACGGCTTCAGAGATATTTTCCCTAAAACAGAGCTTCCATCTTAAAAGGACTTAGTGCTTTAGCTGTAAGACGGCCCTCAACAGAGAACACTTTGTATTGAAAAAGATAATGAATTTCTAATATACATTACTAGTGGAGGGAAGCTGTAACTCAGCTGACACACAATGAATTACAGTATGTTGTTCAAGACTGTTCCAGAACAAAAGTAGCTCTGTTTCACAGTAACTAATTGCTTTCTACACGTGAAACAACTTTGTCAGTTGGTTTCATTAGATGTACTCTTCCCCATCACTGTCTCCACGGCAAAGACTGAGCCGCTTTGCAGTTACTCTGCTCAGCAGGACATGCTGTAAAGTCCTTTCTCTATCATGATCTCAGTGAAACTGTCAACTGAAAGCTTTTTCTTTCCCTGCTCATCATTCATGTAAATGACTGTTTCTAGAAGTCAGTGAGGAAAAAATAAATGATGCAAAGTTTGAGAGAATGGATTGGAGGAGTAAAAAGAAAAAGATTTAAATTTTGGAAGGAAGATAGCTGTTATTCAAAGGAACTGACTAGCTGAAAACTCCTTTCTGCCACATTTCACACTCATCTGCTGCTTTAAAGAAAGATGTAAAGTGCATTTAAGCTATTTTACAAGCACTAAGCTGGCAGTGCTGGAGGCCAAGACTTTCAATTTCACTCTTCAGCTCAGAACAGATTGTAGCTCTGTAGCCTGTCCCTTGTTCTTCCAAATTGTCTTACCAGGTCCATCTCCTCTGTAGCACACATTTAGTGATGGCTTGAAAATGTAAGGTTTGGCTGCTGTGGAATTTGTGTCTAGTTGGCAGCCTCTCTTTTCCCCAGCCTTGTCTGTTGCAACAGTGGCTGTTATGACCATTTGTGATGTTAGTTAATACAAAGATTCAAAAGAATGAGATATGGGCTTTTCTTGACAGTTTTTCAATGGAAAATTGTATTTCCAATACTCTGCACATAATCTTGTGTCATGTATCTTCGTAATAGGCAGAGGAGGGAAAGCATTGGTATTCTGAAGATTTTAAATGAAAACAGACTTTTGCAAGTCCAAAACATCCATGTTGACTTGAGGTAGATGTAGTTCAGGAGCCCATGCTCTATATTACTCCTCTAGGCTGGCTCAGATGAGCCATTTCCCATTTTCTGCTAGAATGACTCAAAGATACAAGGCTTCACCAGCTCCTACAAAGTGAGAGATCATCATACATTTTATAAGATGTCATTGCAGTAGGAAACTCAGTCTAAAGTGAGAATGGGGGAGCAGGAGTCACCTGAACTACAGCTGCAGTAGCAATTTATACAAAAAACTGTTTGAATTTTTAAAAGATATATTTTAGGTCTTGATATATTGCAGTGCAAAGCACCAAATCTCTACATGTTTTCAACAAAGAAGACTTGTTTTTATTCTTGTCAAATTTTCCTGTGTGTTTTCCACTCAGGCCTGAGGCAAAAGGCAGGCCATGAGCTTTTTTCATGTAATCCAGTAAAATCAGAGACACTCTCAGGAAAGAGCTAGCAGGTCAAAGTAGACAACTTATTTTTCCTGTTCTTGAAAAAGTTGCTATTGAAATTTGTACAAAATAATTACCATGCATAACAAAAGGACACTTTTTTAAAAAACTGTCATGGAACAGCTGCAAGAGACTTCATCTAAGAATGTCTATTTGAGCAATTTGGAGAGAGCTTTTTGTGCAGGGAATAGTAATTCAAAACACTTCACTTTTGGCTTCTCCTTATCCTTCACGGTTCAATCCTAGCCCACATGTGTTACACTCATACACACACTCATAAACTCTCTTCAGACGTGGACGTGCTTTAATCTGTGGCCTGATTCACTTCCCATGAAACTGATTAAAGAAAAGCGGGGATGTGAAGACCATGAGTTGAATGACTAAGTCAGGCTTCTTTCATTGTTAAAGTTCTTTGGCTTCACTCTGTGACAAGTCTTTGCTTCTAGCAGCAGTGACCAAGCCGGGGCAGTGTTTCATTTTATGTTTTTCCATGATCATGAAGTACAAGCTTGATCTGCCATAGACCTGTGGAAAGAATTGGGTCTTCTTCTAAAGATCAGGAAAATGGGCAGAGCTCCCAGTTATGCCTCCACTGTCCTTGTCTTACAAGCACAGCTCCAGTAATCACATAGCTAGGAGTAAGAGGGGATTTGGGACTCATTTTTAGAATCAGCTGGTTGCCCATATGTTCAATGACTATGCCACCTTTACTACTTGCCCTGAGTGTGATATCAGTGGTGGATCACACAAGGATGAAACAAGTCATGGGATCAGGATCTATGATACACAGCCATATCCCAGAACCCCATGCCCTAAAGCAGTTTGGAAAATTGATAGAAAAAAGACATGAGATGCCTGCCTCTGGAGTAAAGACCAGTACATGCTATATCCCCTGTCTTAAGCATGCTCTCTTTTCCTTCCTTACTTGCTTCTGGCACAGTGAGCCTCTGAATTGCACATTTACTTGGCATCAGTATGTAACCGTAGAACTGAAACAGACTCTGTAACTAGGTAATCAGCTATAACCCTGAAGTTTTGTTTTATTACCTATGCTACTGTTACCCTTGTATAGTCCCTTCCCAAGAGGTCAATATGATCTCAGGAGAATCTCTAAAGTAAACAGTCAAAGAACAGGTATTCTTGCAAGATAAATGTTTGTAATTAACTTGACAAGGAAATGAGAAAAAAACAAACCCAATGCAGGTGAAAGGTAATATTGGCAGAGGGAGATCACAACCTCCAACTCAATACCCACCAACTCAAATTACACCCCAGACCCAATTTAGAACAATAGAAAAAGCTTGTGCGCATGTATAGAAATTAGCATATGGTGTGTGTTTGTTATGACCAATCAAAACAGGAATGTAAAATGGGATATATGAATATGTAATTATTTCAGATATAAATATCTGAATGTTTGGAACCCTGGTTATGCACATTTGGAGGAAAGATCCCCATGCATCCAGAGCTGTAATAAGGAATGCCTCCCTTCTAATACTACATTTGTATTACGAGGTTTTCTTGGCCGAGGTTTTTGGTAACAAGTAGAAGAAGTGATCAATTTGTCACTTCCCCATTCATCTCAGTCTGGAACAGCCTGAAGCCTTGTGGTTAAACACAGTTAGAAAGGTTCAGTTCCAATCTCTGTTCAAGTTCCTTGCTCTAAGGAATCCAGTGAGGTTGAAAAAGTTATGAAAACATTATCTGCAGAGAAACAGATGCAAAGAGGGGGCAAATTTTAGGATGCATCTGTCCCCAGTATTACCTGTGACCAAAGTTTAAGTGTGAGCATATGGGCTTACGCTGACATCACGGTCAGCAAAACAATTCTTCCAGTTTGATTTGACTCTTTCTCTGCATGAGCTGTTTGGGATCCAAGGGTCAGAAATGGAAAGATTAATCTTTTCAAGTTTCTGAGTCCCGACTTGTGTCCCTAAATCCTTCCATACAAAGTACGGGGATTAACGTTCCTCTTTTTTTTACCCAGTACACAAGAAAACCTTTTTCCAGCATTCATTTAGTACACCGTGAATAAAATGGAACATTACAAATCATGAATCTCCAAATTCAGATGAACACTTTTTCAGCTTCAGAACTGCATAGGTGGGCATGAGTAGGCACTGAGCAAAAAGGTCTCCTGCGTAATGTGCCTTTGTTCTTTTGTTCCTGTGAACCAGTAATTAGGACCCTCAAATAAAACACCAGAATTATGAGTCACCAGTGTAGCACAACACGACATCATCCATGAGAAATTTGCTTGCTCTCTGGCAACCTGAATTAGACAAGATGAAACATCGGGGAGCTATTCTTGTTTTGTGGCTTTTGTATGAAGTGAGGTTATGCTGAGGAAAGTGGTGATAAAAATGACACTTCATGTGCTAGGTCTCCCTGCCTTAACAGCAGCCCTTATTTTTACTGACACAAATAAAATCTTATTAGTGTCAGCACTGTAGTCAGGCAAAAGTGAGCTCTGTTCCATGCTGCCATATCCATCATGAAAACACGCACCTCCTCCTCCTTTCTGACCCTGGAATCATTGTTAGTGATGATGTGTGAAACAGAAAGAACATAACTTGATAGCGAGATATTGCTTTGAACTTATATTTGCTGGCAGGTGAAAGCCTTATTTTTGAGATTTAAATGACGCATGTTTGGAATGGAAGTCACCAAGAGGGAATAAATAGGAAACACTAAGAATTCATTTTACAGACTGACTTTTCAGACTGTAATAATACTTACAAGAGGAAAATGGGCTGAATTTAAATGCTGACAAAAGACCCTGGACTGGCAGCACTATGGAATAAAGTTCTTAGACACCGTACCCATCGTTTCTGCTATAGTACGAGTTTCTTGCTCGTTACCAGTCAGTTTGAGGGCTATGTTTCCCCTCCCTTCAGGCTCCTAGCTCATGTCAGAATGCCATCCTCAGCAATGTGAAGTCCAGAAGTAGTGGCAGGCAAGGACAAATGACTGTAAATGGGCGTGTTAACCCAACCGTCATGTTCACTTGTGGTGCAGTGACTTTTAGGTAATAACAACAGCAATCTGTGCCTTTCCAAAATGTCCATCTGAGCTGACAGGTGTACTCACTGTTAGTGCAACCACGTCTTGCTCTCATCAGCTACCTATTGCTAGTCAGCTTGTTAGTCCAATAACTGTATGTTGAGAGAAGCAGAGCAATCATTGCACTCTCATCCTATTTTCTCTCTTTGTCCTGATGGCTTTCTTCAGCGCACAAGACAGAAACAACTGAAATGGTTGCATTTCTGAAAACCTCTGTCCAAAAAGAAACTAACCTGAGATAATCAGCTTGATCAGGACTAATACTGGAGTGATTTACCATCTCCTTACCCCTTGCTTGTTAGACCTACTAGGGGAAAGGGGAACGAACACAAAGCTTTGCAGAGTTTGCAGTCTTCCAAGAGGCTCCAAACAATGTATTGCTGCCACCCTTGAGGGTGAGTTGCTGGAGAGATGAGTTTGCTGACTGCCTGGAGATGATCTCTGTCTGGGTGAGTCATGCAGGTGACATCCTTTGCATTAACAAAAAAGACAGCATGCTGCTGAGAATCCTCAGGAAGTTACTAGCAAAATAGGCACAAATCTACAGAACAAATGTGCACCCTCATGAGAATGGTGGCCAGGGAAGGGAATTTTTATTAGAATTTGCTTTAATTGGATGATTTAGGGTCTTTTTAAAATGGAATTTCTTTTATCTCCATGTAAGCTTGCAGTATTTCTTTTCTCCTTAGATTGCTTGTCCACTGAAATGCTGGTGATGTCATCACCACCACTGGATCCCAAAGTGAACCGTAGAGAACTGGAGTTATAAAGAAAAGTTTTTGTTTGAATGCCACTCCCTCTTCCACCTACTTATTTTTTGAAATTTGGAGGTGATCTCTTTGAAGCCTCTGTGCCTCTCTCCAATGCAGTAAAATCCACTGATGGCTCCAAAGTTTCAGTGGAGAAGCAGCAGCACAGAGGCACACACCTGTAGACCAAATGGTCACATTAACCTTCTTCCACTGAAAATCAGACTAAAATATGTTTCCAATATGGAGCATTCCCTCTACCTTGTGAACCACTACAAGTCACTGCCAGATGCCACAGTGAAAGAGAGTGATATGAGGACAGAAGGCATGCCCTAAATTCCATCAGGTCTATTTACAGCTTCATTGTTCTGACTGCTGTTAGATGAAATGGTGCTGGCATGGTGCTCTCGCATGTGGGAACACACTGTTGTCAAAGCTTAAAAGGGGCAGGTTCCTGAGAGATCTATCTAAACTGTGGGATATGTGGTACTTCCAACACAGGCATCTAACCCACTGATTTGGGACTTAAACTTTCTGACCCTTCCAATGTAATTGTATGTTACTGCATAGTATTGCCCTTTTTACCCTCTTTCGCTTTTTCCCAAGGTTTAACAAATCCATGTTGTGAATTTTGGATGATAGTTGCTTCACTTATTCTCTGCTAGTCTTAGAAAGTGTAATTTCATGTGTTCTCACATTTTTGATACTGGTGGGGAAAAAAAAAAAAAAAGAAAAGAAATTGCCTCTTCCTCTTTTTCCTCATGATTTATACAGCTTATCTCCTCTCTGTTCTAGCTGTGCATTATGCCTTTCATTTTCTACCTCTAGTTTATGACCACTGAGTCTTTTCAGCAAGTGTATGTCTTACATTTGTATATTACAGCACACACAAGTCTGCTAGTGCTATGAATCTGCATGGGGATCTGTGTCATCCTAGAGTCTTCTGCAGTGTTTATAGGCTCTTCCCAAAGATTTGCATTTTGTCTGCTGCCTGGGTATCATGAGTGCTTTTCAGAGCTGTTGATATTCTGACACACTGTACAGTGCTGTCACGGAAGTGGACAGATAATGTCTCATTTGGATGTAACCCTTGTTAGTGTAGTCCGGTGATCCCCAAAGATCAGTTGCTCTGAGATTTTGCATTTGGCTTTGGAAGCTGAAAAATTGAGGCTAATAGGGAAGAACAAAGCACAGTGCTGCCTAGGGTATGCTCAGAGTCAATGTAGGACCACGAAACAGGATCTTGCCCTAGAGCTTTGACATAAAGAATACATCCACCGCTTTTCTTTGTGTGTGAGACCCATCATTTTTTTTCTTTCAGTATATTCAGTATCTCAGAAGATTGAATCTGTTTGAAAGTGCAAGTGTTCCAGCAGCTTAACACTAGCCCAAAACTTCCTGATGTTTTCACTAGGGACTTAAGAACATTCAGGTTGTTTTCCACATTAAACCACACAGGCAAAACCCACACTTGACACATTTGTAAACTATGACTGAATTATCCTGGTTTTCAGCAGGGAGACAGGGTAAAATCTCAAAAAGGTGACTGTACTTGAGAACAAATGGTATAATTTTTTATTTTAGGGCAAGAGTTATTCCAGGTTAGCTAGCAAGTTGTTCTTAGCTAAATCAAAGAAACACAAACTGAAATTACATGTTGATCTTATTTTTTTAATAAGATTTTAAATGTCAGTTTCTATCTTATTTGTATTGTCTTCTATTGCATTCAAGCACCATAATGGCTCTGCCTACTAATTTGATCTTCTAGCAGAAAGAAGAACCAGATGGAGCCTATTTAAGAAGGTCTGTGAAGGGGTAAGTAACTTCCCCATTTTGTGGTAAATGGAGGGAGTTGGAAACTTTTGTTAATGATATCTGTAAGTTGAAGGTGTTGTCCATGGTTCATTTTTCAGGACAAAAACTAATTTCACTTACATTAATTATGTTGCTAGTAGCTACAGATGTTTCATTCTTTTTTTTGGTAGTAGTCATGAGGAACAGGTTTTTGAAGGAAAAGGACAGGATAGTCAGCTTCTGTAGCTATTAATACAAGTATCTTTATAATTACTTTGCTTGAGAGTATCTCTGCTTGAATATATCGGGCAGATAGTCTGCTGCACTGTATTTCTGAAACATGTTAGGGCTGAAGGTTTAGCGTAAATAAATCTAGTGTTTATTCAGCCCCACGTTTCAAAAGCTGTTTGAGATGTTGTTGGCATCACATAACTTTCAGAGTTTTAATTTGTAGAAGTTGCCCTTTTGTTCCTGTAATACATCACAGTGTCAAAGAAGACACGACAGTCATTAGTGGTCTTTTCAAGTTTGCTCTTTTTCTCATGAAGCTCGGCATTTTCCTTTTGGGTTGACATTCTTGTTTCACAGACATCCTTCAGGTATTCTGTCTAGATTTGACCATTCTAGATCTTTCTCCATAAATGGAGAAACTCTCCTCAGACAATTTATGCTGCTGCAGGATATTCAGTGTTGCAAGTTTGATAATGTAGGGTTGTATCCAATTACAATTTTGGGGAAAAAAATATTCAGGCAGAATATAATTGCTCAGACTGTATTTGGGGGAACATCTTATGCTTTTTTCTTTTTCACTCACAAAACAGGTATTCTCAGTAGCAATGTATTTTTCATTGGAAATACCAGTCACCAGACACTACCAAATGAGATACACTATAGAAGTAACTTCAAGACCTCCTTTTTCTTACACTTGTATGTAGTGATTTTAGAAGTTCCTGACTTTAACATTAGAAGCCAGAGAAAAAAAACAGAGAGATGATAAAAAATCAGAGAAGACTTTTTATTTGGGCATGCAATACTTTTGTTCTCTCTTTAAAGTGGCAGACTGTGTTTATTTCTGAATATGCTTTTACCTTTTACTCAGCTTAATGAAGAAAAGGTTTTAATAATGTATGTCCTCTCCATTGTGCCATATCTCAGACTGGTTCTCCTCTTTTGCTTGGAAATTTATGTCTCATATTCTTCCAAATTTTCCTGTTTATAAAATTGTTCAGTGAGAAAACAACATCAGGAAAACACATTAAGGAATGACAGATGTGCAGGCAAGTGGTAAAGCAACACATCGTAAACTGCTCTGACAACTATCTTCAGTAAGTATTTGGGAAAGAGATTTACAGTTAAGATTAATGTTGCTCAAATGGTGTCCCAGAGTTCAAATCTGGCACTGAATAATTCTGTCTGGGTCATCATCTTTCTTTTCCTCCATCTTGCAGTGCTGTGCCCAAGCAAAGGCAAGGGGGGAGTTTGCCTTCACCTGATTTCAGAAATAGATGCTGAATTGGCAACAAGCTCAAAAAATAGAAAAGGTTAGATCATTGGTAAGTCCAGTGCACAAATCAAGCAAATGTTGACTGTGTTCTTGCAGGAGGTTCATACCAACATTAGGAATATTTGTAAATTTTTTGCTGACAAGAATGCTACTTCGGATAACAATAAATGTAAAAATTTATTGCTCTATCCATCTGTAGGTACAGGCATGGGCCCATTTCTAGATTTGCCAAGAAACTCCAGCGGAGCAGAGTGTGAAGGTCCCAGGAAATGCACATTAAAACACTGCCCAGCTTGTCTGCACATCTGTATGTTCAGAACTGCCAGAATAACCAGTTAATGCTTCTTGTAGCCATGATGATGCAAACACTGATTCTGAGTAAAACCTAAGAGGATCCTGCTGTGACCAGACAGGGCATTTGCTGAGACTGCAGTTCACTTGTAGGCTGAAAAGAGCCTGGCCACACAGGAAAAAGAAAGCTCCTTTGACATTTTCCTGCTGGGACCATTTGCTACCCCTTAGGACTGCTGAACTCCAGAGTTATTTCTCTCTGATCCTGTAATAGCCGTCTGTTAATAGCATGTTTAGCACATTGCACTGGGAACAAGAGGGTGATGGGGTGCTAGCTGAAATATATATATGAGGAACACAGCAGAATTATGTGCTTCCTGCTCTCCAGAGCCTGATAACAAAACAAAACAAAAATGCCATTGAGAGCTGTTGTTGCAGTGGAACAAAGCTGAATAAAATCTCTTCAAAGAGCCATCTGGACTGTGCTAAGGATGCTGCTCCATGCTAAATACCCATCCTTTGGCAAGTCTATGTTATAATCAACATCTAGGGTTCCTCAATCTATTCCAGCAGTCTCAGGCTACAGAGCTGCATGAATTGACAAAATTCTGGCATCTTTGGAGGTTGGTTTGTGAACTGCTGAACAGCTCAGGCCTGGTCTGAGATGAAAAAGAATGTTCTTGACATCTTTAAAGATATTTATTTTTGCTTTTTGGGGAAAAGATGTAACCTCTTCTTTTTTCTATCCACACAATTGGGTTTGGAACTGAGGTATGGTCTTGAGAAGGATTTTGCTAACTCCATCGGATGACTGAAAACCTGTATTCAGTGCAGCACTGAAGATCTCATTTCAGTGAGGAAAAGGTTTTACCTCTATTTGTAAAGGTCAGCAGAAAGACCAATAGCAATAAAAAATAAATCATCTTATGGTTTTGTTTTTCTTTCAGTGATGAAATCCAGTTACTCTGTAGTCCATGTATGCTGAAAAGTGACTGAAAAGAAACATCACTGTTTTTTCTCTGTCTTGAAAGCAATTGTGTTAAGCATTTGTTGACAGTTCTATTCCCAACAGCAAAAGTAAAATATTAAATAATATTCAAAGTCATTACCCCTTTACCTTGTGCTAACCCATCCTTCCCCTGTGTTTGCTGGCAAGCATTCAGGCATTCAGGGTTGTGGATGCAGTCCTCAATGCTGTAGAGTTAACTGCAGCATGCCTCCTCACCATGGAGAACAAAGAGATGAAGAAATTGGAGAGTCTGCTATGTTCCTATATCACAGCAGTTCTTGCCCTACACACAGATTCTTTGGAGCTACTGGCAGCTGATGTAGGCTGTAAGGCTGTCCTAGACATTCCAAGGGAATCTGCATACAGGGAAAAGAAATTTCAGGATAAAGAAAATCTGAAGAAATATTTGTGCCTTTGAAAAACATATTCCTTGGACAGATCTTCATGTGTGACAGATGTATTTCAGTGTTAGCTCAAGAAAGGGTATGTCGCCTGTAAGGCAAGATAAGACTTTGGTGGAAATAACTTACATTAAGTCTCCTGGATGTGTATAGGTAGAAGTGGAATGTGTACAGTGCCAGTTGCCGAATGTGGCAAAAAAAGCAAGCAGGTTGCTTCTAACATCTTTTTCTTGAGTTTGTGACATTGACAGAAAGAAAAATAATTTCTCTTTTGTTCTCTTTTTGACTAAATGAACCTGATCTACAGATCATGCAATTACTATAGCCTTTATTTTTTACTCTGACAGAGCCTCTCTTAAAGGGCTCCATTCTATTTGCTGCTTTGGAAGTCAAACATTAGTTCAGAAGAGAATACAACAAATTAAAAACATTATTAGCACAAGAATTAATAAACCTAGAGCTTTTATTAGGACTGTCTGACATCCAGAAACCCAAAGGGTATTTGCACTGATAGGAGTCAGTGACCTGAGAAGATTAAGTATTGCCAGCTAATTATGATGTCCTTATAGCAGGGATTCTTGCATTAATACTGAGATTTTTTTTTAACTTACAGCTTTTGAGGACCATCAGCACTGCAATCTGCAAGTGCATAGCTAGTGTCTTTCCTATTCACTGATACATTACATCCCTGTGCCGATGACAGTAATTGCCTGTATGGGAAAGTACCATTATGAGAGCACTTAAATGTATTTGTAACTATTTCTAACTTATCTGTAGCTGCTGGAAATGAAGAGAAGAAGCCAGAACCATGTGAGCAGGCAGCTGCTGTTGGCAACCAGTCCCATGTGCTCTGTGGGACACAGTCCGAGAACCTCTGTGTTGGAGCAAGAAGGCTTTTGAACATAGGTTGCAACTGTAGAGCTTTGCCCACTGAGGTGATGCCAGAGGAAAAGTAATGAAAAGCTTTATGACCATGTTTTTCCTTATTGCTCAGTTGTACACCTTCAGATGTCCTGAAGCTTTAGTCCAGGTCTTTCTTTTCATCACAGTTAAGTGATATTTTCTAAGATGCCCACTGTAATGAATCCTCTCTGGAACAGCTGACAAATTTGATGATTAAGAAAACTGCTGGGTTGGAACAGACTGAGCAAAGATTTCTCTGGCACAGGACCTTACCTCCAGTATTGCCCTGTGATGAATGGAAAGAATATGACTAACAGGACACACAGAAGGTGATCCTTCATCATGACATACCCCTCAGTCTTCTAGAGAAAGTAAGTTTAGGATCTTGAAAAGTCAGCTGTTAAAATCCACCACAAACACATCTTTGGTTTGGGTTCAACTCCATTGCTGGCAGCAGCAATTTCCTCCATTGTCATTCAGTTATACTGGAAAATGTCAATTTTTATTAAATCTCTTGTTCCATTCTGGAAAGCTTTGTGCTAATCCCAGAACATTTATATAAGCTTCTGTGATGCTGCTGTTCCAGTCTGAATGTCACAGCACTCCCTCCCTAGGTTAGTCTAATATGCATGCTGGCTGCCACTTCCCCTTTCATCAGGACTTGTAGGGTTAGTCACACATCCTTGTCACTAGCACCAGGCAACTCCACCACTACTTTTACTGTAGTGGTTGAAACAGCCCAATAGGAGGACTTTGAGCCAAATAGACTATCCACTGCTTTTTAGTAGGAACTTCTCTGGAGCAAGGTAGATGCATGTGAACACAGTCACTACAGATCCTGCAGCTCACTCTCAGAAGTCCATTGGAATACTGAATGAGAGAGGGGAAATTTAACTTGGTAATAAGAACTTATTTGCTGCTCCAGAAACAAGAGGAAGTAAATGAAAATGACACAGACATAGTTAGGATGAGAATTATCTTCTTAGGTTTATCTGGAGGACCATCCAACCAGTGCAAAACTAAAATGAAATTAATGATACTCAGTTTTCTTTAAAATAATCTTTTTCCTTTGGCATAAGCAAAACCCAGCCCTGCAGCTCCTTAAAGATGCCACACCTGCACAGGACTATGTTCCTCTGATTTGTTCTGGTTCATCCATACTCAGCCATTCTGAAGCCACTTCATTGCTCCAAAGAAGTGTCATCACCACATAGAAAGGATATTTCATGGGTGCAGCAACTTTGCACTGGATTCCAAACCCTTAAGGCTTCTTCAGGGAGCAATGCAAAAGGTCAGAAGAATCATAGAATCATAGAACCATAGAATAGTTGTTTTTGGAAAGGAAGATAAGATCATCTAGTTCCAACCCCCCTGCCATGGGCAGGGACCCCTCACAATAAACCATGTCACCCAAAGCTCTGTCTAACCTGGCCTTGAACACCGTCAGGGATGGAGCATTCACAGCTTCCCTGGGGAATCCATTCCAGTGCCTCACCACGCTTACAGTAAAGAATCAAGAACCTTTAAAGAAAAAATGGCTCATATCTGGAGTGGATTAGAATTGGAATTGGCCCAGCAGATAAGTGCACAACAGAAGCTGGGAAAAGTTACATCAGTGTGAAGACTGTTCTAAATAATGGTGGGAAGACAGAGTGCATTTCCGAAGGTCCCCTGTATTCCCCTCCTAATCGTGGACTTTAGCTGATGATATACGTATCCTGTGATCTAGGTCCCTTTTGAAAATCTGTAATTGTTCCTGGAAGGCATTAGCAGCAGGTGCAAGGAGTACCCTATCTTGAAAATGGCCAGGATGGGGGTGCAGTGAGAATGAGAATTCTCTTTCCATGAAGTTTCCTAGAAGCTCTTCAAGGCTGAGTTGGGAGGGGATGGGAACACTAACCAAGTAGAACAAGATTATAGATCAGTTGTCAGACAGGCGAAGAAATCTTTTCTTCTTTGGACAGATTGCTTGCTGAGGATCATTAACTATTTAGAACATATTATTTTTCTCCTTCCCTTATTTTTTTCTTGTTGCAATTCCTCTCAGACCTAGTGAAATAAATATGAAGCACCATTATGACAAAATAATATCCCATTTGTTTTCTGAAGCCAGTCTTTCAGTTCTGATTAGAGAGAAGAGGTATCTTGTTGAAATTAATATATTCAGTGGCTCTGAGAGTAGGCTGCTCTGTAGAGGCATTTCAAGATCTCAGTAAACAAACAGAAGTGTAAACAGTGCTGCTACCACTAAAACTCTAAGCCAGCCTTACATTTCCAGGCAAGGGTGCTCTCAGTCTTAGCAAAGAAATGAAAAGGAAAGAAGGATCCCTCTCTTCTCCAGTGAAATCTCTCCAGATCTTGGAGATAATCTCGGTGTGGTGAGTGCGTTTATGTGCTCATTTTCTCCTTGGTGCAGGTGGATGCCAAGTGGTCAAAATAGAGCCATAATTTCTACCACCCACCTATTAGTCCTGTATTCAGTGTTATATTTAGTTATATTTTCTTGAGAACGTAATTTTTCTTACCCAGTTACTACAGTAATACAGTCCCTAGAATGAAAAAGCCCATGATGATTCTCTGAAATGGGGTAGGATTATTCCCATCTGTACAGAGGATGGGTATCCGAAAAGTGATATATCTGTATCTCCATCAGGGAAGGGATACAATTGTGCTGATTTTGAGAAGAGATAAGTTTCCTAAATATGGGCATCTATCCCTCTCAGGTGTCTAAAATGGTATCTAATACCCTTGCAAGGGGCTGGAAAATATGCCAGAAGCTCTGCAGGGAAAATTACAACCTTCTGGAGTCATAGCTGGAAAACAGGTGGGCTTTGGCAGCTTTGGAAACTCGAAGCAAAGGAAAAATAACTAAAACGTCACAAGGCAAAGTCCCTCCACTGAGTAAGGGCACTGAAGGAGATGTTGGGTGACATGGGAAAATTGAAAGGAGAGGATGAGCAGGAGAAGGGAAAAACTGTGAAAATGGAAAATCACTGTTGTCTTGAATGTAAAGAGGAGTGTGTATGGAAGTCAATGAATCATAGCCATGAATATGCAGGAGCAAGAATGAGGGCTGATTGGAAAACTGCTTTTTTTACCCATATATTTTCTGGTAGAAAATTAACAAACCCAGACTGAGGATCACTGTTTGAGGTCTTAACTGAAAAAAATAACCACCTACGACATCTAAACAAGCACTGGCTGTCACTGTTGACAAGCAATAAATAAAAACTGAAAAAGCAACTGCCCCCCTTCCCCTCCCAGATTCAGAATCATAGGATCAGCTAGGTTGGAAAAGGCCTTTAAGATTGTCAAGTCCAACCATTACCCCAGGATTGCCAAGGCCACCAATAAATGATGTTATTGGATGGGAAATCGACTTTTCCACAAAAATGTCCATGCTCGTAGAAAAAGCCAGGACAGGGGAACAGACAACAGTGCAGTAAAAATTTCAGCCACTTTTGGGATCTTCTTTTTGTGGCACTTCTTGAATTGGACCAGTTTTTGCCTAATCCTTGTTGAGATCAGCACCCAGGGCACAGTCTGGGCGTTAGAGAACAGCCCTAGTGATGCTTTTTGTGCCCCTGCACTGGATGCACACAGCAAGTGTGTTCCATAGGCGTTGTGCAGGCCTTCAGGAGCTTTATGGACCCTCTGAAACCCACAGCACAGCGAAAGGTGCCTCAAAACTGAGCTGTAGCTGAGCCTAGCAAAGGTATGATCCCAGCATTTGTCTTCTATACTTAAAGGTTACATCTTCCTATTATAAACCTTCCAGAAACAGGGTGTCTTTCCCAATTCTCTCAATTTTCTTACCACTGATCTGAGAACCTTCAGAGACGGGTTGCACTGTCTGTGAGCAAGTTTCTAAGATGAGCAGCAAGAAAGCCCTGTTGAGAACCCTCGACATAGTTTGCACAACAAAACCCTGCTGAGGTTACTTCCACCCTCAACGTCGATTTAGTCCTTGCATTGCCACAGTTCATAGCCTGCAGGAGTCCAAAGCTTCCTTCCCCATTTCTGCAGCTCCACTACATGCCTTCACTACAGACCAGGTCGCTGGCCATCCCTGTAGATATATTGTCATTCTATTCTCTCTGTTCTGAACGGCCCAGTTCACCCATGCAGATTGGATTTGGAAATGTCCATGTTTCTCTGCTGACTTCCTGAATCAGAATTGACCTCCATATTTTTTGTAAATAAGGTTGAGTGCTGCACTTGCTACACACAACTGCTGCATGCTGTATTCCTGCTGAACCTCTGCTTCCAAGTGACCCGCTGACCTGGAAGCCTTAGGTCTGAAATGAATCCTCACTAGCTTCCATCTGCCTCAAGAGGGTAAAAATTCAGCCCCACCATCAGCAGCAAGAAGAAAGGCTGAAGCTTTGAAGCAGGAATCTACCTGCATAGGAAGAGTAACCAGTTTCCTGATATGTCAACAGGATGCAGAAATTGATGTTGTCCAGGTAAAAGCAAAAAATAAGAGGATACTGCTTAGCTGTGAATGGGCCATGCATCCTGCAAGCATCGCTGGTGCATTGGGCAGAGAGCATGGAAAGCAACAACCCCCTATGCTCCCCACTCTCTCAATTCATCTGTGTCCAGCATGCAGGTAAAGCAAGAGAAGGCACTGGGCCCTATTTTTCCTCTCACAGCAGCTTTACAGGATGATGAAGTTATTCTTGGTGCAGTAAGCAAAAAATGTAAAAATCCTGTGGTTTGTGACTGAGGAGCACTCTCCATTGATTCTCTTTCTTTTATCACTTCATTGTTAATGGGATGTTTTCAGGGTGTTCTTGTATACAGTGGCTGAAGTCTCATTATATCTTTAAGTTCAATTACTGGCTTGGTTCCATTCTCACACAATATCTGTCCTCAGCACTGCGTCTCCCCCATTTGTTTTCTTGCATTGGATGAGTGAAATTGGCAAAGAGGCCAGATTTGCTAATAAATGTATGAGCCCTTCAGAGCTCAAGATTCCTGTAACTTTAGCTTCATCCCTGCCAGGCACAAAATCGCTTGTTATCTCAGGTTGAGTACAATTTTGGAAAATAGGGAGTAAAAAGAACCAGGAGAGATGGAAAAAATAATGAGCGAAAAGGTGACACAGACTGATTGGCACTTGGGATGAGTCAAAACAAGATTGAGGAATATATATATATATATATATACATATTTCTTCCCAGAGGAATCTCATGATTTTAAGACAAATCTTGTGGCTTCTGCACATGAGTGTGTTTCTAAATCACCATTTCAAGAAGAAAAGCAGTTTGAAAGTATTAGAAATGTTAAAGAACAGCAACCCTGTAAATTGACAAGACTGAGATAAACCCATCATTTTTGCTTTATGTCTGTGGCTTGTATTATATAAAATGTACTCCATAATTACAGGAGTTAAACTCTGAGCAATATACAGTATATAATAGAACATGATTTTCTCTGGCACATGGCTGAAAAGGAGAGAACTCAGCTACACCTCGGTACAGATCCCAGCAACATTTACCAGACATGCAATTCCAACCTCTTTGGAATTAAAAGGTTGCTATAATAACATGATGCATTTAGTCTGCTATAGTTTTCCCTTGCTTATTTTTTTATAATATCTTTTTGGAATATCAGTTGCCATAACAACAGGACATCATATTTTAAATGCCACCTTTCATGTATATTTATGCTGCATAACTAAAGGTATAGGATATGGGACCTAGGCAAGTTTGGGTTGGATGAATTCACACCTTTCACATGAAACACTCTAATGCTGTCACTAGAAGTAAGAGTGAATTCACATAGAACCAGCTTTGGGGTGACACTGCCTCTTGCAGCTGGAAATATACTTAATTTTGCTATACTTCTGTTGTTAATTGTTGATGAGTCTTCTAAGTTATAAGCTATCAGCATGGCTCACTCTAGGCTGTGATTTCTATTAATCACAGTTGTGTTCCTGTTCTTATTAGGTAAGCTGATAACTCTCTGAAGAATATGTGACTTCCTCGAGCTGAGCAGACAGTTGAGACATCCAGCCTGCTATCCTGCTTTTCAAATGATACTGGCAGGCAGAGTCTTGGCTCTGCATCCAGCTTTTTTCAGCACTGTAGTGGTGTGACCTAAAATCAGTTTGGAGAGGTAATAATGTCTCCCTGTGCAGATGAGTGTATGTCCCTGAATCTTCCTTCCTCACAGCAGGAATATGCAGATAAAAAGATGCAGAAAAGCTGGGGCAGAAGACCCTGCTTCCCA
Source organism: Psilopsiagon aymara (assembly GCA_024733675.1). Classification (NCBI taxonomy): domain Eukaryota; kingdom Metazoa; phylum Chordata; class Aves; order Psittaciformes; family Psittacidae; genus Psilopsiagon; species Psilopsiagon aymara. Next base: position 58,818 of record JANRGW010033578.1, read on the forward strand.
CATGCTGCCGTGCTGAATGCAGTTGATGTGGGAGCAGCACTAGGGCATTTTCACTCAGGAAGTATATTTGTTGCTGGGGTCAGCTCCAGCCTCCATGGGGACACATAGCCCGTATCCAGTATGCACCTTTTGGAGTGTGAAGTCACGAGATTCATAAGTGATAATGTTTGCAATAGCATAACACAACACTGACATTTCTGTAAGTTCCTGTGTTCATGATAATGTTCCTATACACTTGTTGACTGTCCTGTTTCTGTGAAGTTTCTTTCCACTTTCAAGCTGAGTGCTAACTGTGGACTTTAGTGCCTCCTGTGAGCAGAGGCTCTATTCCAGCTCTGAAAAACATGAGACATCTTGGGGGCATACAGCTATCTAGCAATAGGAGGGCACTAAGATCACTGATATTCTCAGGAGAAAATGTTCTCGGTAAGACAATTTATCAGGGAATGAAAATCATGAGCTCTACCATCCCACCTCAGGGAGGTTAGCAGTGCTGTATGTACATCCACCCAACCAAACATGTAGACTGTCTACAAGGAATATTAAAGGAAAAAACCCACAAAGGTGTGTGTTTGCTTTCCACAAGCTCAGAGGAACTGGGGTTATCCAAAGATCAGAAGAGGCTGGCTCCCATGACTCTTTTATGTGCCCAGTGTGTCTGCCTTGGCAAGGCAGTAGGATCGTACTGAGGAAGGATGCCAGGAGTGAGCCCAGTCCTGAAAGTCACCAGTGAGCCTGCTTGATGGGTGAATTCTCCAGAGACACACTGCAAAGCATACCTAGAAAAAGACTGAGAAATGGATAGTGCAGGGGCAAGCAAGGAAGGCGCTGAAATAATTGTATCTTTTATTATTACTCTGTGGAGAGTTTCTATGGGAGAAAAGGAGGGACTTCTGGTTTATGGCCAATAGCAATATTTTTTTAAGGAGAATATTGTGTGAACTGGGGTGTCCTGAGTTCCAGGACACTGCAAAAGCTATATGAAAAATGAGGTATGGAAATAATCTCTCTGACCTCCATGATAACAGTACGAGCATGAAAATAACCACAGAGGAATAGGAAAAAGATAGAAGTACTGATACTTCCAATTTCATTCTTTTAGCATTGACACGGTCATAAGTGCAAATTACTGCAATCACTGTTCTGAGTGACTAGGTCAGGTTTGTGCCACACTCTTCTCAGAGAGAAGTACTTCTTTAGATAGAACTGTGTTCTGGATACTACAGATTATAAGGCACCACAGGCTACCAGCTCTCTGCATGCTTATCAGAGAGATAGAGAGTGGTGCAAAAACCCAGCTGGAGTATTCCGTGATTATCAAGTTTCAAAGGATTGGTCTCCATTGTTCCTACTCTGCTCTTACTCAGTAAGCCAGTAGGGTTTTGGCAGGGGTAAACCAAGTATCCACTGCTACCAGTCCTTCAGTCCCTGCTTCAGCAATTTTCAATGTTCCCCTTGACACCTGCAGATTTCCCAGGGAGCTGCAGTTTCAGCTGTTTAGCAAGGAGAGCAGTGGCACAGCTGCTCTCAGGAGCACCCTTGCTCTCTTCACTCAGCCATAGCACGCTGCTCTGCCATACTCAAGCCAGTCTTAACATGGGCAGCACTTCGAGGGGTGAGATAATCCTCTGTGGCCCTGTGATTACGTAGGCATTTTTCAGACACTTACTTAGGCCTTATTAGGCCTCCTACCAGACTGTATCCAAAAATGTAGGAACACTTGTGTCCATGTTAAACACCTATTTGTCACACAATACTGTGGCTGTCATGCTTTAGTGGGTAGGTCAACTCTTCAGACTACAGTATGAACCTGGTGCCTCCTTGAAGACAACCCAGGTCAGCTTTTATGAGATAACTTGGAAAACCACGAAGCATTTGCATCTCACTTCATTGGGCTGTTGGCAAGAACTCTCTCAGTAGCAGATTCCCTAAACAAGACAGATGGATATGTCCATTAATATAATGCTTACAGATCTGTGGTTTCTTATTAATAATCTAAATAAGATGGGTAATATCCTGTTCTTCTCCCCCCACACCTTGGTTGCCAAGATCAAATGCTCTTTCATCACTCTGGCTAGTCCTTTGGCATCTGTCAGACTGAGCTGATCCTAGAGGTTATTAACAAAGGAAGCAGCTGATGTAATCAGCTTTTGCACTGATGATGTATGGCCAGACATGACTAATATATGGTTGTATGCATGCACTGGGAAAGTAAGGAGTTCAGAGATTTCTAGGGGGAGAGAGAGTCTGATAGTCTGACATCGGAGTTCGATAGTCTGAGCCCCTGACTGGGTGCAGCAGGACTATGGGGTTGCAGAGCTGCAGTACAATGTGCTGTTCATTGAGAACTGTTTGACCAAATGTGCTTCATTTTGACCACACAAGTTTTGAGTATTTGTCTGTGTCTTTGACACAAGGTCATCTCTGTACTTTAAATGTAGTCCATGTCAAACATGAGCAGGTCTTGAAGAGAAGGGGAGCTAGGAGTGGGGGTAGCATGGCAAGACGGACAGTGGCCTCACTGGCATGACCATGACCTCTGGCAAGAAGGTTGAGGGACAGTGAAATTGTATGTTCATATGCTTGTGTGGTCTATCTTTATAGACAAAGAGCTTCATATATATATATATATATCCATATGCATATATGCATACATAGCTTATATGTCCAAGGAGGTCATAGTACTTGTTATTCGGTTTGAAGGGGTTTCAGAAGGTTTTCTAGTCTACCCTCAAAGTAGGGTTAGCACTGAATTGAGACCAGGCTGTAATATACACTCTGCTTTCCATTGGCAGGTTTGTAAGAAGGAGGGTAAATACATGTCACCTGCCAGCTCTTTAAACTTTGCACTACGAGCAACTGTTCATTCAGTGCAACCCTTGGTCACCTGTAGAACCCAAAACAAACAACAGAGTAGTTACTCTTCAGAAAAGCAAAGTTAAACTCTCTTCAGCAGCAGCAAAGACATCTCTGGGTTCTGCTGTGTGTTGTAGAAATGTTACCTGTCATTCAAATTGTTCTGTACTTTTGAGCTTGTGCAGGGAAGGAGAAGTGAAGGTGGGGACGAAGGTGCCAGGCTGTGTGTTATAGCTGATGAGATGAAAATGACCTTGTCGTCATCTGGATTCCACTTTGAGCAATTCTGCATATCCCTTGGAAGTGGATAAGGTTTCCATTGACAGGCTCTGGGAGATAGAATTTCCATTAAAATTAGGGGAAGAATATCTATTAGATAGATACAGGTCCTTATCTGCACTTTTTCTCCTTCTCAAATTGTCTGCATGCTATCTCTCCTTCTCCTTGCTTGCTCTCACAGTTTCTCTGCTCATCAGATTTGTCTTGCTCTTTTCACCTCTCCCTGGGCTCTCCTTGCAAAGATAAAAAAGTTGCTTTTGCCATACTTGAAGTGCCATTGCTTGTCCTTCCCTTTCTAACTTCAACATCCAATCTAGGGGCTTCTCCTGCTGTAAAATGACTAGACCAAGCAGTACACAGGCTATGCAAACCCACAGTGTGCCTCTGTTTCCAGTGAGGCTTCTTGTCCTCTCTGCTCTCTACCACCACTATTAAAACTTCCTCAAATGAGGCCAAGAGGTAAATACAATGAATTTGTACTCTGACATCACACAGGGGTCCCAGCCTTGTTGTGCAAGGTCACCTACTAACACTTATGCAGAAGATGCCCTGCATCCTGAAGGTTTTTGCAGTCTACTTGAGAGTTATACTGGAACAGCAAGAATGGATGCCAGTGTGTATATGGCCATCACACAGATTTATGTCCTTATTCCTGCACTGTGTTTTTATTTTACCAGTGAGCTGGGTGGTCAGTGTTTTGCACAGGTATCTCTGGAACCACTTCTTTAAGAACCACCATCTTTCCAAGCACTGCTCCTTAAGGATAGCTGTGTGGCAAAATGGTACAAAACCAAAACAAAAAGAGCAGAGAATAATGGCGCATTTGGTATTACAGTCTATGGTTGTGCATGCTTTAGAGCAGAATGTGAAGTGGGATGGACTTTAGGAAAGGAAAAGAAAGGATATAGCAGATTTAGCAGGAGGCAAAGTTCTGCTTACCATCTGTTTTGCTTGATCCTTGGCAGGGTTGGGAATAGGAGGCAAGGTCTGCAAAGGATCCCACAGTGCATAATGGAAGCTTGAATCAGATTTGCTCTTCCTGCTCAGGGAGACTTTTACCAGATAGAATAACAGAGGCTCTACTCAGCCCCAAATGGTGTTTTAATTTTTGGTAAAAATTAAAAATTGTCACATCAACCTGTATCTCATTTGCAAGGGCTTTTCCCAGCATGTGAGTAGATACCTCTGCAAACCGCAGCCTGGTTTAATTAGTTACATATAATATCCATGGAGAGGGATGCTGAGAGACCTGGAATCTACACAGGACTGATACACTAGATTTTATGTTAGGACATCAGTGTTGGACCTGCATACTCATAAACATTTACTTCTCTGTTGGATTCTTTTCACTAGGAATATTCCTTGCACATTGAATATTTTTTACAAATCAGAGCATCCTGTTGGCACCAAACCCAGGAAAAGCTGTGATTTTAGAACAATACCCAAACTGGAAGTGAATGACTTAACCTTCAAAATTTCATGGAAAAATAAGATATTGGTTTTACTTCACAGAAAGCAAAGTCACAGTGAAAATTAAACCATTGGACTAGAGTCCGGACTTTTGTAATTGGGCACTAAATAACAAAGAAAAAATAATACCAATGGAAAATTTTAATCTTCACTCAAGAAAGGACGAGGAGAAAAATTCACACATATTTAAAAAAATAAGTTTTCCTCTAAATTTAACCACTTTCTGAAACTTTCAGCTTTTGATCGGTCAGCATTTCCAAAATAAAAAAAAAAAATAAATCTGGCTGAACTTTTGGCATCAGTTCTCTGGAAATTGTTCTTGCGAGCAGGGTGACATCTGCACTTATGTCCCCATGGAAGTCAGAGTACATTCTTGGGCGCCGTTGAGTGACACCGTGAATTCCAAGACCTGTTTAAAAGACAACCACCATAGACAAGTTTGCACCTTCACCTCCTACATGCACAGGACCTCTATAAAGAAGTGGTTTACAGAATAACAAATAACATCAGCATTACTTCAAAATGCCACATTTTTTGAAGCCTTCCTACAGGGATTGGGAACGCTAAGTATAACAATGTTTTTCCTATGTGTAGTCATGGATATTCATACATGCTTTTTCTGACAAGCTTGTGTTCTCCAGCCAGTGGCAAAATAACGTCTACCCTGTCTCACATCTACATGTTTTCCATGACAGTCCCTCAACTCTGATTCCACACTGGTCTCTCAGAGTTGTTTTCTTTTGTGGAAAAAAAAGTATTCTGAAGGAGTTCTGATGATGCAAAAAGATGGAAACTTGAAGGCAAAAATACTTTTACATGAGAAAGAACATTCAGGCAGTTTTGTTATGAAAGGGGTGCTGCACTAAACACATGGTATTAAAGCCTTCTTTCCAAATAGAAATCATATCACTTTACTTTGACCTTTGCACAGCAATGTTCAAAATTCATGGAAGTTTCCAGCTGTGAAAGCTTACTAGCTTCTTTCTCCCTTACATTCTTTTCCAACCCCCTCTCTCCAAAACAAGCATTGCTATACTGAGCTTAATATTTGGCCCTCATGTCCTTGGAACCTTTTCTGTCAATAAGATAAAATTCAGGATACCTGCTCTCCCTGCCTTCTGAAGGGAAGCTAGCAACACCAATGAGAGTATTACAAGTCACATTCATCAGCTGCATGGATTGAAGCAAATGCCACAGAAAAAAAATATCCACCAGATCATTTGTGCTGCAGGCACGTGAATGTAGGCATAAGTTGCAAGCTTGGGTTTTTTATGATGCTTGCTTTAACTGTAATGCTATTCCCCCTTCCCCTAAAGTCTGATTGATAACACAAGTTAATGGCTTATTTGGGAGGAAAAGCACTATAATACTGTTTTTTTAAGTGCATGTAAATCCCTTCTTGGAAATGCATCAGACGAAGAAGAGAATTGAGCCATTATACAAATACTGGAGAATACATCTTTAAACTCCCATGCAGCCCTTGCAAATGAAACAGAAGACTTACCTGTGACTGTAAGAAGACATACCTGCCAGCAGACAGGCAGAGAAGATACCTGTTTCAGGATGCATTTATTGTTTTATTCTTGTGCTCAGAGAAGCAGGTGGCTCCATTGTGCCTCTTGGCCATTTTTGTTGCTCTGAAATCTAGGGGATGGAGTGTATGCTCAAAGCTGTCCACCTGGAAAAGGAAAGCAAGATCACACAGCATTTGTAGGGTTTTAGTGGGCAATGATAACAGAAAGTGCATCTCTGGAGTACTTTGTCCAGCTACAGAATTCCAGATCTCAAAAGCTGGGATGGTTCCCCCTGACAAGATTCCTTATGCATGGAAGAAGCATGCAGTAGAGTTCAGCCTTCATCATCTTCTTCTGCCATCTCTGAAGCCACGTGATACACATAATGAATGTTGCATTCTGTTTACTTTTAGCTTGTTGAACTTTGCTTTCATTTGCAATAGACTACAAAAGCTCCTCAAGGGTCTTGGAGCACAGGATGGTGTAACATATTTCTCATGGGTAAGGGCAGAAAGGCTGAACCAGTCCTTTAGACTGCTTTAAGCAATGCCAGGCAAAACAGAGCCTGGCTCAGTGAGCTGATTAAAGGGCCAGTCTCTCAAATATATTGTTATCCTGCAAAATTCCCCCAGAATTCAGAATATGCAATAGTAGGCAGACCTGCAAGAGAGGGTCTGTCAGTTCTGAGAGATGAAAGTGTTCAGCTAAAAATCAATATCAAGAATTGTGGCCTAACATTAAAGTAGAATCTAAAGCAACACTAGAAACATGTCCTTTCTCAAGGAAAGTAGTAATTGGAAGGACAAGATAAGTGCATTATATTAGAGCAAAAGGCAGTTGAAAAGTATAACCCAGCCCTATGGACAATTTCTAGCATTGCTGATTGTTTTAAAAGATCTTTGACAGCTGCTATTGTTCTTAGGTCTTGGTTAGAAGTGTTTCCACATGGATACCTCTGAAACTACAGAGCTACTTTCCTTAGAATATACCATGAATATGAGGAAGATCTAAGTGTTCTGCCCCCCCCCACAAACTCCATGTTTTAGCCATTAAATAGAGAAATAAAACAGAGTAGCAGGGCACCTTATCTTTGTCAGATATTTTAGGTACACAAGATCCCCTGTGCATGGAGAAAGCAATCACTGGACCTGAGCCTCTTGAGTTTGGCCCTTAGGAACATGCTTATAAGAGCTTACCAATTCCATTATCATTAAAAGTTGACAATATTTTGACACTTTTCTCTCAGTATTTGTAAACCATGGCTCATATTAACTGTGTCTTTCTGGCGGTGAAGAACAACCATAAATTTGGTTTAACCAGCCAGACAACTTCATCTTAGGGTTTGTTGTCTTACAGAAACAGCTCAAAGCAGCCAGAGGACACTAAAGAATCTGGCCTTATATATCAACTGAAAGGGATGATTTAAGGTCTGAGCTTAGCAAAAATACCAGTGCTCTTAGATCTATCTCTGGTAGCCCAGGGTCTTATAGAGACCAAGGCTTCTTTGCTGTTGGGACATGTCATCACCTCTTGTTCAAGTGCTAATATCAGATGGAGATTTAATACAGAAAGCACTTGAGGCCTCTGAATTTCCATCAAGGATTTCTGAGAAATGCACTTTGCTGTCTGTGCACAGTATTAGCCCAGCAAATCACAATGCATGAAAGCATGTGTTGTATTTTAGAAATCCAGTTTAGCTCAGTTCAATTCAATCAGCCTGGTGGAAACCAGAATGCTTTATACGGAAGCCTAATGTGATGATTTATTTTATCCATTACAGTACTACAGATTGCAGTTTACATTTTGGGATCTGCTTTATACTATCTTTACACACCCTGACCCAGGACACTATCAGGTTAATATCACATTAGTATTAAATCAACCTCAGGCTTAGTTGAGATTCATCTCATTATACTAACCTAGGACAACTTCAGACAGAAAATTGCATTCTCCCTCTCCTGTTTATCATCACCCTTTCTGCTCTCAAATGCCCCTAAGCTAAGGAAGGTGCTGGGGTAGGAGGAGCCTGGACAGCTGTGCAGCAGCTGGTAGTTGCAAGCCATGTCCAGGCTAGCAGTGTTGTACATTCTGTGCTACGGAGTCTGCACAGTACCGAACAAATGATACTGAGGTTTCAAGAGCTAACAGAAGACAAAAGACTGAGGCAAAAGTGGTCCACTAAGTTTCTTCAAAGAGCTCACATTTCTGACTGCAGCCAGACAGGATCTACTGTCTGTTTTACTTAATATCCATAGGCAGAGAGTTTTCTAGCAGACATTAAGTTTTCAAATAGTAAACTCAATCTACACTATTCAAATTATTTCAGGCTTAAAAGTCCAAAGTGTTAAGATTTGTGCAAGTAAGGAAAGTAAATCTTGCCTAATCCACCAATAATTCCAAAGACTTTATTTCATTTCAAGAAGCTCTGCTGGTAAATTTCACTGATAACAAATGATGATCAAGAGTAAAATTATTTGTGCCACAAGATTTTGTGGTGTTTGCTTCTTTGTTTGCTTAAAGTTAAGTAAACCAAACATATAAAGTGCTACATAAAACAAATTAAGGGCTTTTGGTTTTGCTTGGTCAAAGCTTTTCTCAATACCATCAGAAGTTTTCATTTTTCATGCTATTTTTAAATTTGAGTATAGCAAGCTTATGATTAATTTAAAAAATACAATAATTAAATGATGTTGACCTATTTTATCTTTATTACAGCTTATATTTCTAACTAAAATAACAAGAAATTTAAAAGTTGTTTTAAAATGAATCATTGGAGTGTTACTGTACATGTCTTTTCAAATAGAATTTATTACCTTATGGAAATGTCATCCTCTCCGTGTCCTCCGTACCCCATTTTTTCCTATGTCCCATTAGATGATATTCAAATCTGCATTTTCTAGTGACAAAATGCTGGATCACAAAATCCCTGCTCAGCTCTGCTAATTAGATTTTCATGCACATAATTCAGTTTTGTCATTTGGAAACCAAGATGTTTACCCAGTTCTGCTACTCAGTCTTATCTTTCTGGGGAGATTAAAGAAGGGTAATGAGTCAGAAGGGCAAGAGATGAAGGAGTGGAAATAATTTAATATAGTCCTACCATTTTGACCCTATTTGCAGTGGGTTTCAAAATTCTGGTTCAGTAAAGAATTGCATATATTTTAGGATCATGTGTCCCAGTAAAATTATGAACTAATTTATCTACCTAGTCTCTGCTTTTCCTTTCTTTTCATTTTCGTAAATCAGGAATAAAAGCTGACAGATTAAAGCACGTTCAAACAAAATGCACCGGACAAAGTATTAGTAGTGAGCTTGCATGTGCCACTATTTCCGTATTATACATCACAGCCTTTTGGAAATTAAGCCATCTTTTTGATATATGTCCTTAAGCAGCAGAGCAGGAAAATGTTATATTAACCAGTGCTTGTAGAAGCGTGAAAGATTGCTGGGGCAACTGGGGGCATCAGGCAACGGATAGTACTGAATTTTGCTGAATAAAGTTGTAGAAAGGCAGCTACATTGTGGGGAAGCCTCCTGTGTAAGCACTTCTGGCATCAGTTAACTTTTCCATTATCATCACTTCCAAACATCCTTTCAACCTCTTTCTTCTAGACACAGAACCTCCTTTTGTTTCCAATCTGTAGTAATTTTTGTCATGCTGCTGCAAACAAATGTGAAATCAATTCCGTGTTTTCCAGCTTGTACTCTCCTTTTTCTTGCACATCAGCAAAACTAACATCAATGACAGTGTGGGTCACCCTTATTTAAAATATGGGCCACTTAGAAACCACTAAGCTCTGCAAAGAAGGTGGAGAACGTTAGCCTGCAGGTGGTAAACACATTGGAGCATCATCTAAGTGCAATTAAGTAAGATTATTATTTCAGAAGTCACTCCACGTCAGACCAGATCAGATCAGGAGAATTAATACAATGAGCAAAAGACTGCCTCTGAAGTCCCTATAGATGTAAACAGATAAAAATGCAATGTGAAGAGTGTATATTTGTGATAGTTACTGTCACCTGCAAACCTACATGGTACTTGTCCTTGGCTTTTAGACACTTTCCTGGACAATATCAACAGCCAGTCAATGGCATGGGAGAAGACTCAGCAGTGAGTGCCTTTCTAGTGATAACAAGGGTGCAAGGCATCTTTCAACAACCTTTTGACAAATCCGATGTATCCTAGCTGGTCAAGCTAAAATTTGATTTATTAAGAAAGAGAACAGGAGATACCAGTATGCAAAGGTTATGTGGGATGTAGCCAGCCATAAACATTATATGTGAGAATGTTAGACCATACAGGTACCCCCAGTTTACTGTGAAGGTGCCTAGCATCTTCAGAAATAGAAGGAAGAAGACTTCTGGAGTGTTTTTTTTTCCCCCTTTTTAAGCCCTGTTTGGCAGGAGGTTAGTCAGTTTCTGTGAAGTCCATTAGTGAGTTTCATCCTTCCTGTCATCAGGTCTTGATTTTCCATTTTACTTTCTATATTCATAATTTAACTTTTGTTGACATGCAAAGCTCTGAGTGATTGTTACCCTCTGCAGATACTCCTTTTGCCTAACACACACTCACCTCTTTAATACACTTTGCCTCTACATTGAGACTCCTGTCACATAGCATGCAATACTGAGTTCCTCTGTTCAGCTTTGATTTCAATTACTTTTTAATTCCTCCTTCTCTCCAACTCTGAAATCCCATTCCTGAGAAGGCCACAGAATGAGGACCTTCAACCTTCTGTCTCTTTTCTTTCTATGTAAGAAGCAATCTTCTTGATGGGCCAGTCAACACTTTCCTAATTGTTCTCCAGCTAAGGGAGTTACTAAATTCAGCTCCATTCTGAGGAGGCAGGTTTACAGTTTTCAACTCTTCATTAAATTTATTTTACTTTATGCTAAGCACATGCTATTGGCGGACATCATGTTTACTGTAGAATAGTAGAAAAGAGAAACCACTCTTCTATGATTTACAGGATATAAAGTATAGCTGAAATTTAATCAAGAACACATTTGTAATGGGGCTGAAGATGGCCTGTCAAATACTGGCTGATGATTTTTTTAATTAAAAACGATGATATATCTTTCTTTGGAGAGGTAAGAGTATTTTATTAATATACCAGTGTGGGATTACGTGGAATACATGAGAAAAAAAAGGAATCAAGCTAAAAACCAAACAAAAACCAAAACAACAAAAAAAACCCCTCATCTTCATTCTGGTTTTTAAAACATGCATGAGTACCTATTGAAAAGTGATAAACCAGCCACAATAAGTACATTGGCATGACTACCCAATTAATTGTTGACAAATAATACTACTCCTGGGCTGATGCTTACTGCTAGAGCTCAGCTTTTGTTTTTCTTGCCTTGCTTCAGCAATACACATATTCAGTGGCATCCCTTCTTTTATAGCTATTGACTTAATCCTTTTAGAAGGAAAGTTTCCCTAAAATTCTCCCAAAGACTGAAACTCTCAGCACAGTGCAAACTACTTAATCCAGGAAAGAAAAAGGACAAGTAGCTTGCACCAGTCTTTTCATGCTGTCCGTGGAACTCATCACAAGTTTTAATGCAGTAGTTTTAAGGCTGTAGTTTAACCCCAGTAGGCAGCTAAGCCCCACACACCTGCTTACTCACTATCCCCTGGTGGGATGGGTAAGAGAATTAGAAGGGTAAGAGTGTGAAAACTCATGGGTTGACATAAAGACAGTTTGAAAGGTAAAGGAAAAGCTGCATGTGCAAGCAAAGCAAAACAAGGGATTCATTCACCATTTCCCACTGGCATGTGTTCAGCCATCTCCAGGAAAGAAGGGCTCCATCGCTCATAACAGTTGCTTGGGAAGACAAACATCATCACTCTGAACATCCTCCTTCCTTCTTCTTCCCACTGCCTTTTATTGTCGAGCATGATGCTGTATGGTATGGGATATTTCTTTGGTCTGTTGTGGTCAGCTGTGCTGGCTGTGTCCACTCCCAACTCGTGCAGACCAAGTCTGCCCAGTGGCAGGGCAGTATGAGAAGCAGAAAAGGCCTTGACTCTGTATAAGAACTGTTCAGCTTTGTGTGTGTTATTAATGCTGTTTTCATCACAAATCCAGAACACAGCACCACACAAGCTACTAGGAAATTAACTCTAACTCAGCCACATCCAGTATAATAAATTAGCTTTTATCCTTGCACTCAATAGATCACAATGCTACTTATTTATCTTTCCCACAGACATCTGCTCAAAGTACACACATTTTCCCAAAGGAAAACTGTCTAGTTTTCAGTATGCTTGCCATACAAATCTAATCTTGGCCCCATTGGGATTGTTCTGCTGCACAAGCAAACCCACAATATACAGATAGGATTCGTCGTACACAGCCGATTGAAATTTGTAGCTACCGTAGAGCTCCCACAGGTATGGGCTGTGCATGTCAAAACAAGACTCCCCAGTCCCTCTGCCTCCTCAGCCATCCCCTATACTATTTATACAGGGTAAGGATAGCCAGCTTCCATTTTGAGAGGTCTTCTAGGCTATAACATAGCTTGCAGGACCCAGGAGCTCTTTTTGAGTATGTAGCCCCAGATGACTCTAAACACCGCACAGGAGCAAGGCTGGGGGCATACACACCTCTCTGTGTCCTGATTTCTGTAGGAAAGAAATACACCCATGTTATCCAAATGAAAGCTGTGGTGCACACCAGACAGCTCTTCAAGCTGAATGATGGGGATACTGGGATCTCAGGATATAACTCAGTTCCCATTTCCCACATAATGTTCTTATTTTATTGCCTCTTCTTTGAAGGTGGAGGCTACCTTGGACATAGCCAAGTGACGGAGGGGAGCATTCACTCCACTTTTACTTGGCAGTCCAGAATGTGCATCTAAAGCACTGTGTCCAGTTCTGGATCCCCTGCTGCAAGGGAAAGCAGGAAAAGTAGAAAAAGTTTAGCAGCCTGTTATGAAGATGGCTAGATGGCTGGAGAACATGTTGTATCAGGAGAAATGGATGTAGCTGAGTTTCTTCAACCATGAGAAGGAATGGTGGAAAGGGATTTAATTTCTGCCTGCTGTAAGTGGACGTGGATTTGTGGAAAAGATGGAGCCCATTTTACATGAAAGGCAAAAGTAAAAGAATCAGTGAACAAATCTCAGCAAAAGTAAATCTGACTGGATATAAGGAAAAAATCTTCACTGTGAATGTGGTTGAGGACTGGAACAGGGGCCCAAAGAGGCTATGGACTCTCCAAAACCAAGCTGGAGAACTATGGACTGGGCAAATCAATGGTGAGACGGTGGAAAATTGTCTGGGCTCAGACAATGGCAATCAGCAGTAACAAGTCCAGCTGGCAGACTCTTACTGGTGGCATCCCTCAGGATCTAATACTGGGCCAACATCATTTATCAGGATTGTTAGCAAGCAGGATAATGAGACCAAGCTCACTCCCAGCAAGGGTACAGATGGTACCAAACCAGGGGGAGCAGCTGCCATGCTGGAGGGTATGACTGCTACTCAGAGGTACCTAGACAGGCAGTAAAAATGGGCTGAGAGGACCATGAGCTTCTAGAGTGGCAAATGCCAAGTCCCCCACCAGGGATGGAATAACCCCATGCAACACCCCATGGAGCAGTGCAGGCCAGGGACTGATTGATTGGCTGGAAAGCAGCTCTGCAGGAAAAGACTCAGTGGTCTTGCTCAAAAAGAATACACAGAATCACAGAATCATAGAATCACAGAATGGTTTGTGTTGGAAGGGACTTACATATCATCTAGCTCCAATCCCCCTGCCAAGGGAAGGGACATGTTCCACTAGACCAGGTTGCTCCAAGCCCAGTCTAACCTGGCCTTGAACACTTCCAGGAATAGGGCAGCCACAGCTTCTCTGGGCACCCTGCTCCAGCAGCTCACCACCCTCACAGTAAGCAATTTCATCCTAATACCTAATGTGAATCTCCCCTCTTCAAGTTTCAAGTTGTTTCACCTTATCCTATTACTACATGACCTTGTAAAAAGTCCCTCTACAGACTTCTTGTAGACCCCCTTTAGGTACTGGAAGGCTGCTGTAGGGTCTGCCCTGTGTCTTCTCTTCTCCAGATTGAAAAAGCCAAACTCTCTCAGACTGTCTTCATAGGAGAGGCACTCCAGCCTCCTGATTAGCTTCGTGGCCATCCTCTGGACTCACTTGAGCAGGTAAACACCATAATTAGGGAATTACTTAACTTTTTCTTCCTCTAAATGCTGCTGAATGGCCGTAGATACACTCTGAAATAACTTCTTCACTGAAAGTACACAGTAGAAAATTTCAGAGCAGTATGTGAACAGTTCAGAAGCTCAAATGCAGAAACTGCCTCTATTGTTACTTTAGCCAATAAATTAACATGACTCAGCAGTGTGTCCTGATAGCAAGCAAGGTCAACCAAATATTGGGCTATATTAATAAAAGGTTAGCCAGCAGGTTGAGGGAAGCGGTTGTTCCCCTCTGCCTGGCGCTTCCGAGACTGCGTATGGAGTGTTGTGTTGACTTTTGAGTTCCCCACCAGAAGAGAGATTGACATATGGGAAAAATTCAAAACTTTGCTTGGCAAGGTCCTGAGCAACCTGTCCTAGATAGCATTATATGAGTGGGAGGTTGGAAGAGGTCGTCTCCAAATGTCCCTTGCAATCTGGATGTCTCCATGTTTCTATTTCATGAGGTACACAAAACTGATAAGCAGTCTGTAACTGGATCTAATTTTGAAGTTGGCCCTGCTCTGAAACAGCAGTTGGACTAGTCCAGAGATCCTGCTAACTTATGTCAGCCTTTGACTTATGATTCTAGTGGACAACATATTTGCTCATTCACCTGCATAAATCCAGTGCCATTCAAAATAAGCCTGTTAACAGGACATAAAAATGAATTGATGCATGAGCGTTTTCGCTCCTGACCTCCAGTGGTTTACACCACTTATACTGAAGGAAGGCCAAAACATATCCCTAAAACATTATTGTCATTTTGACCACTGTAAAGTATTTCACAAGACTTCCAGTTGTTCTTCCAGAAGGATGTGGTTCTTCAGACCTTCTTTGTCTATCTGCCAGCTCTGAGCAGACCTGAAGAGCTGCAAACACAATAACAGCACCAGAAGGCTATGTTTAAGGCTTGAATTGAACTTCAAGTCTGCGAAGATGTTGAGCACCTCCTTATTGACTTACTAAGTGTTAAAAGCAAGGCCAGTTACTCAGGCTAAGGGGCCACTGCCACAGAAAGAACCAATTTAAAGAGGTTTCCAGGGTTTTCTCAGTTTCTGCTGGGCAAACCTTTCAGAAGTACCTCAATCACTCAGGGGTGTCAGCTCCACTGACATTCAATTGGATGTACCCCTGAAGATGCTTAAAGGATTCTGAAGCTCTTGCATTTTGGAAGGAATATCTGTGCAATATCTAAATATCTGTGCAAGACAAGGCAAAAAAACCCCAACTGGCATTATGTTGAATCAACTCCTTGCCCACTTCTTCTAACAGTGCTTCTTCTAACAGTGTTAAAAAAGGTTTTGTGCCCTCTTCGGCTAAACTGCTTGTGGCTTTAGCTCATTGGAGTAAGGACATACTCTTGTTGACCAGGAATAATTCTCGTCTTGACATCGACTTGCATTGGTAAATTTCATTCTTCACAGAAGAGAATCTGAAGGTGAGACAAGGAGGGAAGATGGGGAGTTTGGGATGAAAAGAGATATAAAATTTTTCAGATGGTTCCTGGGGCAGTAGGCACTTTATAAAACCCAGAAGACTGCACTAAATGGCAAACTGAGAGGGTTCTTTCCTTCCTTATATTGCTTTCTCTTACATGCAGTAACTATTTAGCCACATTTGACATGCAGTCCTGAAAAGCAAGTCTGAGCTGTAATTTCCAAAGCTACATGCTGCTTCCAAATCATTTATACAAAGAGATTTTATAAATATCCGGAGATGTCACTCTTCTGCTACTCACTAAGAACAGATTTATTTAAAGCACCTAATGTGCTTCAGGTGCTTCAGATACAGAAGTGCAATAAAACTCAAAGACTGCCAATGTTTAGCAAACTATATAATGAAATAATAATATATTAGATAGGGAGGAGGGAGTCCAAAACAGTGACAGGAAAAAAATGCGGTAAATAAGCATTTAATTGTATCACACACAAAAAGGAGACTGCCATGTGACTCACTGGTAATTCGTAACCCTCTTTTTCTCAAGTCCTGCATGACTTTGTGTTATTTATCCCATGAACAACTGAAGCACACAACAGGGAATGAAACCCTCTGTGCAATCTTTCCTAACATCAGTTATGGTTTTGTTATCCCCTCTGCAGGCGAATGTATCCCTCCTCAGAAAGCCAGTGCAAAGCTGTCATGTCACTCCAGTACCTCTTAGACCTGCAAGAGAGGTATTGCTGCACTCTGATGGATCAGAGCCCCGCTTGTGAGCGGTTGAAAGTCAGAATTGCTCTCTGAAGCACTGAGATAGGGAAATTGTTATATTTGGGAGAGAAAAGATGGATTTACAGATTTTCAAGACGAGGCAGATCACCGTATTTTTGTGTTTCTTTCTCATTCGTCTGCACTCCAGTAAAAAAACCCAAACCAACAAATAAAATAAAAATACATTTGTAAATAGAAAGACCACCAATAACAGCAAGAGATGTTACACCTTGGAGCTGCAAACCAAAGCTTAGCTGGAACAGAGGCTCAGAGCACCACTTTCCATTTTAATGCAAGCCCCACAGATGACTCTTGAGAAAAAGTTGTCTGGTTTCTGCACTTTCATAAGCTATGTAAGTACAGTAAGTAAGAGGTACAGTGAAAGGCACACACAAGAAATGAGAGGCTACATAGAAATGCCCAGCTGCATAATCCAATACGCAAAGGTCCCAGAAGGAAAATGTTGCTCAGGGATTTCTGTAGCCAAGAGCAACTGCGAAAGAAGCTTTGTTTGCCTTAAATGTCTTTGCATTCAGCCCTCAAAGTGGCTTGGTGCAGTCACCATAACTGTGCAAGGATTCTAGTTTGAAAAGGTAGTAGGACTGGACAGAAGGATGAAATAAGGGCAGAAGGACTGGGAAGAGGCAGAAAAGGCATTTATTTTGTGTCACTTAATGAATGCTGTAGATCTCTGATTCAGTGAAATAGATATCTTTACAAAAGTTGGCCAAAAGACAGCTCCAGAGGGGGCGTCAAGAGAGTGACCTCTCCTGTGAGCTCCATCAAGCAAAGGCTGAATGAACTGCAGTGAGAAAGGACCATCTACCACAAATAATTACAGAGAGAAAGGTGGGGGAGTCTCATGACAGATCCAGGCACTACTTCTTCCATGGACTAGAGATAACCCTAGCTGAATATCTACCATGTGGGCTAGTAGCAACTCAGAAAATGATAAAAGCTTGTTTTCCCACAGTGTTCAGGATGCCGCTGCATTTTCCATAGTGCTTTATCTTCCTCTGACTTCTTCTTTGTGGTCTCCACGCCAGCAAACCAGCAAAATCAGCTTACAAATAGAGCAAAAAAAAAGATTTGGCTTGTCCTTGCTTTTGGACAGGGCTTTTTGGGCAAGGAGGCCAGGGTGCATTCCCAGGTGATGCCAGCTCCATCAGGATGATGACTTCAGGGGAGTATCCACAGGCACATGAAGCTCAGTACACTTCACCCCTACCAGGGCCCTGCATAAGGGCTCTGTGTGATTGACGGGAAGGGAAGATCACCCAGCCATGGGATGATTGTTGTGCCATTTGAGGGGGAGGCACATACCACATTGAGCTGTGCTATGAGGAAATTATGAGATCCTCCAACTCCCCTGGGATGTCTGCTTTCATGCTTACATTGCCCTTACAAAGAGGAGGGACGAAATCCAATCCTGACACAGCTAACATCGGTAGGAAAAACAGGCAACCAAGGAAAGGAAAGGGAGAAATCTGCAGTCTGCCATACGTCTCTCCATCTGCTTCCATACACACCTCAACATTTGCTTTCTGTTTTACCTTGGCCCCACTGTCACTGCTTTTTTCATGGGGGGGGGAGGGGGGGGGGGGGGCTGCAGTGCAGCATCCCAGAGTGCAAAGCCAAAACCGCAATCCTCCCCATTGATGCACACAGCAGAGCTGCAGAAACATCCCCTATGCCTGACTTCTCCCGCTCCACACTGCCTTTCACTAGATTATCACAACTTGACATTATTGTAACAGTGTTTTGGAAATAGAAGATAGGATGCATTTAATTATACATTGTATTTGTAGGCTGTGAGGCTGACAGCTTGTTTTTAATAACAAACACTTGGTGATAATCAAACAAATCTTTCGATCTGGGCTGACAAAGTTCCAGTCAGGAGGAACACAGCAATGCAGAAGATGCAAGGGCTTCTACAGGCACAGCAAGAACACCCAGCCACCAGCCTGCCTCCAGGGCAAGGACCCCAGTGCTGCACTGCTCAGCATGCTCAATAGCCAAAGCCTTGCCTTGAGGTAGAGCTCTATGACAACTGCCTACCAAAGGACTGTAAGGAAGCTGTAGGTTTTGGAAACTTTATTTTGAGAAATAACTGAGATGAAATACCTCTGCTTCCTTTTCTTTGTTTTTTCATGACCTCCCATGAGTGCCATCCATATTCCCCTACCCCCCATTCAACATCCAAATATTCTCATTGCTGTTTTTCACCTGGTAAAGACTGAGAAAAGACTATCATGTTAACCATCCACAATGATAAAAGGATTCTTAAAGAGTATGACAGAGAAGCAACAGTTCTCTCTATGGTGATATTTCACTTTTATATGTTTGCCAATCTCAGATAAATTCCACCCTAGGGTTTCTTTCACAGCTAGCTCTGAATTTACCCACCCCTCTACACTGCAGTGCTTATAAAAGTAGTCCTGCTCTTTATTGTTTATTATTTATTTGCCCAGCATGAAAATCATAAACCCTGCATCCTTTCTAGAACACAAACCAAAACTTTTCTGTACCTCCTAAGAACTTTCAGCATATTCCCAGTGTTTTTTGCAGCCCTCATCAACATTTCCTCTCTTGTGTCCACATGCTAGCTGCAGAACCTGAGGCTTTTCTACAGGTGCCCTTTATGTCCACTGATAGTCAAAGCTCCAGGCACTAATATCTTCATGCTCTTGAGAAATACAGCACAGCTTGGCTCTCATTAAAGACCTTCCAGTTTTTAAAGTGGCTTTAATTCTGTGTACACACCTTCATAGTTTAATTCTGTGTACACACCTTCATAGCACATGTCCAGAGACCTCCCTTGTATGGCCTGGATTTGAATTGCTCTTCTGTGATCCATCTGGCACTGCCAGTACCAAAATTATTTGTTCTGCTTTATGTAAAAAAAAACCAAACAACAACCCAAAGATAAGAAACAATATGATACTGTCTTCTGTGGGTATGAAGACTCTTTTAAAACCCTCTCTGGACCTCCCATCTCTCTCAAGAATCATTTCCTTGTTCAGTCCAGATGGACTAGTTTTCCTTTGTCATTGAATTTCACTCTTCCTTTCTGTCAGAGAACAACACTCCTGGATGACTTTTCTCTGCCTAAACTCGTGATGAGCAGCCAACTGACAGGTTGCTGTGTCTTAATAGGAAGTTAGAGGGTGCGAAGTCCAGCTCTGTCTCTCCCTCTTTTTTTTCTGTGTTATTTGCAAGGGGACAACTTTTTGCCAAAGCCTTTTGCCCAAAATTTGTATCAAGATCTCCAATGGATGACTCATTGAGAAGTCATTTCATTTTCCAGTTTTCCCGCTGTTCAGGCTTGAAGTTGTGATAGAGATGCAGCTACAGAATGAAAAAGGTACAAATATAGCAACAGTATAAAACAGGGTTCCAGCTGCAGATCTACTTTCAGGGGAGAGGAAATAAGTTAAGACTTAGGTACATGTCTCATACTTACCTTATAATTTGCCAGCATTGTCCTATTTGCAATGCAGCTGTGACAATATTTAAATATAGTAATTTTGAATCTGAATTATAGATGATGTTTTGTACTTTAACAGAACTCAGTGGCTAAATATTTATCTTTTCCTCTTTCAGGTGTC
The DNA here is from genome assembly GCA_024733675.1 of Psilopsiagon aymara. Taxonomy (NCBI): domain Eukaryota; kingdom Metazoa; phylum Chordata; class Aves; order Psittaciformes; family Psittacidae; genus Psilopsiagon; species Psilopsiagon aymara. The sequence goes on from JANRGW010033578.1 coordinate 78,962, forward strand.
TCCTTTTGTTGGCAAATTTCCAGTTCCCGCTCCCTCTGCTTTGGAAATACTGCACTGAATAAGGATTTTTTTTCTTTAGAACTTGGCTCCTCTTTCACCTGGCTCCTGTGGTGAAAGTAATTAAGAGCAATTGGTTGCTATAGAAATATTAATATTTATCATTGATACTGCAATCATATCCTGAAGCTTTAGCAGCTGTGATGTAAATATATGAGAGAGTAGTATCTGTGATAGTGTCAGCTGAAGATTATTACTTTGACCATAAGGTCAAGAGCCCTGCTATCATGTAGGCATACTTTGAAATCAATGAAGTAGGGAATCTTCTAGAAAAAAAAAAACATAAAACAGAGTTGCAATCATTTGCATGCAATACAAATGCAGTCATTGTAAGCCCCGTTTCTCTTGAAAGGATCTCTGGGAACTGATAACTACAAATTGGTCTTTTGAGAAGCTGAGGAATATGAGTTGAAAATAAAAAAATTCCTCTATTTAAACTTCTTTGCCATGGGTCATCTTTCCTTCTGCAGTTGTGCCACGTACTCAATTCTGCTGAAAGTTAACTGCAATCATTGGGAAAATTTGTCATGACATAAGCACAGCAAAGGAACATTTTGGCTTGGTCTGCCTGGCCTAGCAAACTACCGTGCTAGACCATTAAATGCTAATATTCTTTGTAAAGTGTATCAGCACCACAAAAGGCTAATATATTCCATTTTAGACAGAAAGCAAAGGTGAGATTTATGAAGACTGATAGTTTCTATCCCACCATGCTACACTGCAGCATCACCCATATTGGCAGGGTGAAGCAATTTTAAATGCCCCCACACCAACCTGTCATTTTGTCCAGAAAGACCCAGCATAAAAATCATACTATTGCAGTAGGTCCATTACAGTAGCTGATGCACTTTCAAAATATCACAACAGAAAGGCTGTAAGTAAAATCAACACCTTAAAAAAATAACATTTTTGCTGAGTCTGTTTTTTGTTCAAATCACATTATAACATTTTGAAAAACATAAGGCATTGTTTCATGAAAATTCCTCTGCCTTAAAAAGACTGTTTGTCATGCAAAATCACTGTGGAAAATGTTCACACACTTTAGTGCATTAGCTGATTCCTACTTATGTACACACAGATTAAGAGGATATATATAGTGTGTATGTGTCTGGGTGTGATTCTAACAGCTTTATATATTTACCAGTGAGTCAAGATGATTACAGTGAGTTCATGAGAAGAAAAGATAATGCACTTAAAAGGTTTAAAGGGTTTTTATGAAAGTGACAGAGGCCAATCATTCTACTTAGCCAACAAAGAGAGAACAAGATGTAATAGGATTAAAGGGACACTGTCAAATTACATTTTAGAAACCATCTAATTGCAATAATTCCATATTCTGACAACTTGCACTTTTAATAACATTTCCTGGGTTTGGGATTATTTGAAATTCTCTTAGGAAGAAAATTTTCATTTTCAGTTTACTTTTGAAGGAATGAAGAAATGTGAAAAATATTTCCTGTACAGAGAGGTCATTGTAGGAGATTATGTTAAACAGTTTATTGGGTGTTACATAAATAAGCTAGAGAAAAATAACTTCTGTTAATCTACCAGCTACAGCTAAATTTCCATTTTGCTTCCATTCAAACACACATGATTTTTTTTAACAGATGTGGTATTTTTCAAATAGGAAAAGAGAAATACAAAGGTGCTGTTTATGCTTCATCGTACCTGCTGTGCTACTGCCTGTGTCCCACTGGTACAATTTGGGACATGTTCTAAAGAAGAAATGTTGATTCTGGGTATCACCTTTTGCAATCTCCAATTTGAGACAGCTAAAACCACCCAGTTTTCAAACCTGCACTTCTTAGTTCTTCCTGAAAATGAGGTTCCAGCTCAATGTCTCAGAAAATGAAGGCCCCTAAAATGAATGGTTGTTTGGAAAAAACTTTGTTATTTTTTAAATTGCATAAGCTCTTCCAGAAGTGACATGTCGGGGAGTTAAGAAGAAATATTCTCTCTCTTTTGATATTTCCCTTCAAATGTGTAGTTTGGTCACAGTAATTCTCCTGAGGAATGATGGACTAACTGTGGCATACTACCACAAATGTAAGCATACCTTTATTTTTTCCTGCAGTTACAAATCTAGTTTTAAAATTTTGTTATATAAGTGCAGCAGCTAGTCTGCCCCAAAACCATAGCTGACAGCTGGAAATGTCCCAGGTCACTTTTTCAGTGACAATTTTTGTGAATTATTTTTTGGTTTACCAGATTTTTTTTCTTCTCTTTTTTTTTCTCTTTTTTTTTTCTTTTAATGTCACAGAAATATTTCACATTTTCAGTAAAGAATAAATATAAATTATGAATTAATTTAATTATTTTTTTTTACAGGGAAAATACCTGATGTTTCCTAACCAGCTGAAACATCTTCCTGGAGTAGACTTGTCTAAACATAAGTGAATTGTCAAAGGCATAATACGCTACATATTCACCATAAGGAACAAATGATAGAGAGAGGTTACTGTTTATGGTGGCATAACTGGTTATGACTTGACTATTGCCATAGCCTGATGATCTTGACAGCACAAGAGACGCTGTAAGGTGAACTTCCTGCCAATGAGATCTTCAGGTAATTCAAAATTACAAGGCAGGTGAAGGAAGTCCCATTGCCTCAAGCTGGACTGGGCAATAGTCCAGCCTGCTGAGTGCATATTTTAAAATTCTTGAAATGCACATCAGGAAGTTCTAAGGGATGTTTTAGATGGCAAAGGCAGGTACAAGCAAATACGTGCTTCAGAGTTAAAATTACTGTCCCTGTTCCACTAAAGCTCTGTAGAGGTCTTTCAAGAAAGGACTTTACTTTGACTCTTAGCTCCTGTCGCATGTACAAACACAGAGTGCAGGTGTCAAGTCTTTGGAGGTAAGATGAACTAGACTGTGTAACAGATCTTTTTCATCTCTAACTTTCATGAATGCACAAATATTCAAGCCTGGGAACATTAATCACGATTGGGTAGAGGTCAAAATCACAGAAGGGAAATAATGTTTTGTGCATGCCCAGCACACAATGTTCTAATTTTTATAACTATGTGTCTTCCAAACCAAATTTCTACAAACAGGGTAATGCATCATTCAGGAGTACATTCACTTTCAAAGATGATGTTTCAAAATTAAGTTGGTTTGAGTTACTGGGGATGAAAAGCATGTGAAAAATACCTCAAGTGGTGAAAATCAGTTTTCCCTCCTCCAGACAGGATAATGTTGAAAAAAAAAAAAAAAAAAAAAATATCAACAGCTAAGTTGATTTTATGAAAGTTTCTAAAATAATTTCAGTCTTGGACTGAGACTGAGCATGAAAAATTTGAGCCCCAAAGGTAGTATTTTCCTGAGAAAGTTATAAATTACTCTGATTTAGAATTGAAATGCCATTTTCAAGCTTGGCAATAACATCACAACAGCAACGTTGCATTAACTTGTGTTGTGCAAATCTGTAGTGATAATAGAAACCTAAATTCTCCTGATCTCAACAGTCCTGCAGCAAGTTACTCCATCAGGGAATCTGTCACACGGAGAGCAGAGAGTAAGTAAAAGAAGAGGATAAGTAGGGCTAGAGAAGAGAAAGAGAAAAAAACAACCAACAGTGAATGATAAGAGGGAGACTGGAAAACAAAGCAAAAAATAAAACAAAAGGTAGACCACTACAGACTCTCTTATCAAGACTCTGGCTTGCCAAGGGTTCCTCAGTTAAAGGACCTCAGAATGCATAGGTACAGAGGGATGAAATTGTCCAAATTTATCAGCTTTTCTTATATTTATTAACAAACTGTAATGTCCTGCCAAGGATTCTGCATAAACATACCTCTTAAAGATCCTTTCTGAAGTTTCTATACATCCTCAAAACTTCAGCAGTAGTCCCAGTTACTGACCCTGCTCTGCAAAGAGCTAGCTCAAAAGCATTTCAGGCATCAGTCTTTGATGGAGGCTTGCTTTTGTCTTTTGAGCATAGACCTAGAGTCTGATCAGCTTTCCTTTGTTACTATTTTCACTCATGTCAGGTGCAAAACACACCCTGTGTTCTGCATCTTCTGCTTGTCTCCATGGAACATTCAGTGAAGGACTTCCCCATGAGTTTCAGACACAGGCCCCTCTTTTACCTTCTTCCAAACCACCCCCAGTGTTGAGCATCATTCAAAGCTTTTCCTGTATAAAGCAGTTGTGACATTACAAACATCCGTTCTTCTTATTGGCTAGTGAAGAGTGAACTGTTTGCTGCTTTGTGTGCACAACCTGACATGGACAGACAACAGCAAGAAAAATCAGCCTCTCCTTCTGACTATAGCTATTTTTTTTCCTTTTCATACTCTTATTTTAAACTAGCCATCCTTGCTGCTCTGTACCCAACACCGAAAAAAAATCAGTGACTCATCTCACTCATTCTGGTCTTACTGACATTTAGAAACAAATGTCAGGTTGATGGCTTACTTGAGAGACAAGAGAGGGGCATTGTTCTCTCTTTTCAAAAAACCTTGGTACAGTATTTGTTGTGGGGGACTACATGACTGAGGGCATGAAGTTAGAACTTAGCCTTGAAGATATCAAAGCTTATCCATGAAGAATGAGGCACCAAAGGTATCCAGATGGGAAAGCAGAAGGCATCCGGAGGAGCAAGCAAGTCAAAGGGAGTAACTAACTGCAGAACAGCTTGGCAAGATAACAGACTTCAGTAATGCAGTAAAGGGTCATTCAATAATGTGCTGTTGCTAGCTGATGTAACCAATGGCTAAAAGACCCATGTATGTTAGAAACTGTATATAAGGAAGGGTTTGTAATAGTAAAGAGAGAACTTTCTACTGAATCACCAAAGAAATGTGTGTGAGTGTGTTTTTCGGCTGTCTCAACCGTGACAATTTGTAACAGTTTTTCAATATTCTATATATTAAATATCTTAAAATGTATGAGCAATATAAAATTTCACCTTTATTTTTAGCAAATCTGAGCAAGAAGTAAAATATACAACAGGCACATCAACAAGTATGGATAATAAAGCTGATAAGAGAGTACTTTGATCCATAGTTTCATTTCTCTTGGGAACATATTTATATATTAGCCTTAGTACCAACTTACATGACACATAAGAAGCTTCACTTAACCCTGAAGGTTTGTTTTGCCTCTTGCAAAGTGTGTCAGAGATTGGACCCCACAATCAAACCTTCAGTACAATGAGAAGGCGGCTAAAGGTAGGTGTTTGCCAGTACTGTTTCGCATCTAAAAAAAATCATTGTGACTGTTTTCCAAAGGTAAATATCACTGACAAATGTGTGCACATAAATATTTTGACCTGGAAAAATGCTGATTCTGCAGAAAAACAAAGCTCCTTAAAGATAATCTATAAAGCTCTATCTGTAGCTACGTCTAGACACTAATTTTTGGTGACATCGTACATCAATAGCAATAAAAAAGCATTGGGAAAAAGAGAGTTTGGTTGCTTGAAGTTTATATTCTGCATATTATTTGAAGTTCCATGGAAAAAACGTATTATTTTAAGTGATATAAGAGACTGTGATGCATTCTACAGGCAAGTATTGATAATATACCTTATGCTGTGCCAACTGTGGTATGGCTCTATTTAATGCATCTCTGAGCTCAACGCTTTTTAAACCAAAATACGTTTTTTATTTTTTCACATATACTTAGCAACTTACTTCAGGGAGCAAAAATAATTTTCAGCTCTATTCTTTAGAAAACAATAATGATTCATGTAGTTGCATGCTAATACACTGGAGTTTTTAGCAATAAGGATGCTTAGTATAAAAGCTGGGCTGGGAAATACTCTGTCCCTCTAAACGGAATAGATAACAGGGCAGAAAACTTCACTCTCTTGAGTGAGAACTCTCTGTAGTGTAACTCATTCTTGTAACATAGGTTTGTTATTTTTAGGACAGCAAAAAAATCTAAGCATGCTTTATTACTGAGAGATATTTAAGTCTAGGCTGGAATTTCATCCTGAGGGAAGCTTTTAAAGCCCATTAAATCAGATGTGACATAATTTAATTGAATGGCCTAGGCAGACAATTAGAAATGTATCCCAAGCTCAACAGCTCTACGACAAAACATCCAAAGACAAAGTAGACTTAATTGCTAACTTATTCCATATTCAAAATTCTTCCAGAGATGAAGGGTAAAAAACATTAAATAATTTTTCCAAAAAGTCTACAAAGATGGAAACATAGGCACAATACCTGACACAGATTCTCTAAGAAAAATACTATGTGCAAAATAGATGTGTCTTCTGTGTGGTGATCACAAAGGCTCAAATCTGCCTTGATCAAAACCAGGATCTGGTCATAGAATTAAACCTGGCAGCCTCGTATTTAAAAGATTTGAAGTCCAAACAGTTAAAAGTTACGACGGTTGTCTACAGGAATGGGATCTACGCATCTTAGAATTTAAACAGGGTCTATGATGACATCTAGTCACTTCTGGTTTTAGTGAAAACCAAAATCATCATCATAGACTCATAGAATACTTCAGGTTGGAAGGGACCTTAGTGCTCATCTAGTTCCAAACCCCCTGTCAGAATCCTCAAAAGCTCCATCCAACCTGGCCTTGAACACTGACAGGGATAAGACTATGTCCAACTTCCCAGGGCAGCTGGTTCCATTGTCTCACCAGCCCTACATTAACCACTTTCTCCCTAATATCTAATCTACCCTTTTTCATTTTAAAGTGATTCTCCCTTGTCCTATCACTATATGACCTTGTAAAAAGGCCCTCTCCAGATTTCTTGTAGGCCCCCTTTAGCTAGTGGAAGCTGCTGTAAGGTCACCCCTGTCCCTCCTCTTCTCCAGACAGACCAAGCACAACTCTCTCAGCCTGTCTTCATAGGAAAGATGCTTCAGCCCCCTGATCATCTTCATGGCCCTTTGAATTTGTTCCAAGAGATCCACATCCTTCTTATGTTGGGGAAACCACAGCTGAACACAATACTCAAGGTAGGGACTTACAACAGCAGTGCAGAGGGGGAGAATCACCCTCTTTGACCTGCTGGTCACACTTCTTTTGATGTAGCCCTGGCTGCAAGCGCACATTGCCAGGTCATGCTGAGCTTCCCAATGATCAAGACCCCAAAATCTTTCTACTCAGGGTCACTCCTAATCCATTCTCTGTCCAGCCTTTATTTGTGCTTGGGACTGCTGTAACCCACATGCAGGACATAGCTAATCCTAACCTTTCTCTTCAAAGGGGTGCATACACCTATAATCACATCTAAAACAAAAAGGAAAAAAGAATGTAAATTACCTATTTTTTTTTTAAATTGCCATCCAATTTAAACTTCAATTTATTCTGATTTTGGCTGAACCATGAACCAAGTCACAAGCTGTTTGTTGGCTGACAGCATTGTACATTGTCAATTCTGATAATGTTTACTAAGTCAAATGTTTTTCCTAGAGAGGCAGAAAAGATCAGTCAGTAAAAAAAAATGTTCTGGAAATACTCAGGGTAATGTTTCATTACTGGTAGCCTTCAGCAAGAGATTAAAATCTTTCTGCCTTCAACTTGCTTCCCTTCCTTCCTCATCCCCACTGCTTTTCTAGTGCTTATCAGCCAGTGGTCTATTCCAAATTGCATCTGGGGGTATATTCTTTAGAAGAAAGCAACCTCTTAAGTGGACTTTTGGGGTAAAACCACAAAGATTTTTTTCTCTCTCTATGGTGTATGTGTGCTAGATGGCTTTCCATATGTTTAGATCAAGCCCACACAAATAGAAAATGGACAGAATTGAAGAAGTAACTTTTGGCAGGAGATAAATCACTTAAAGTGGCTCTATCATCAAAGGATTCACAATGTGAAAAAGCATATTTGTAACACTGCTCACAAATAGATTAGCATTTTCCAGTCTAGCACATAGCATGACTTTCCACAGAGACTGGTGAATTCTCATTGAGTTTTCTGACTGTTCTTTTTTATCACTACAGGCAATCAACAAAGCCATGAACACTTTGTTTTAATTGTTTGTCAGGTACTATGGCAGTCTTTTAGGTCCCTTTCTGCTACACCATTTTTAATTAATAGGTTATGGACCTGCTCACACCCGTAAGACTCCATTAAATGCAGCTGGATGGTATGTAACACTGAATTCCAGCACAAAATTTATTTGTCTGAGAATGTACTCTCTTAAGACAAGCTTCACATCCAGCCAAAATTCAATGAAAAAATTAATGAAGCTTGTCACCTTGTCTAATAAAGAATACTACCACTCTGTACAAAGCTGGAAAGCACAGGAAATTTTGTCACAGTCATTTTGTTAGACATGATGAGCACTGAAGGCCAAGCTGAAGTACAGACTAGAAGCAATTGCATTTCATTTGATCTAGTTATGTTTCTCTCTTAAACAAATTGAGAAAACAGTGTGTAATACATATGAAAGCTGAAAGTAGGAGAGAGAAGGAAGGAGGTAGCTTGCATTTTGGAAAAGACAGTTCAGCAACTGGTAAAATTAAAGGAGGCTGCTAGTGAACATCTGGTGGGTCCATGAGTTGTTAGTCTTAGCACACAAATACATCTTAGTGACCAGAGTTGGAATGGCTGTTTCGTTAGAAACGTCCTCCTATTCATAACCGAGTTCCTCTGGCTGTGTGAGATTCCATTGTGCTGTGGGGTGTCCATTTAGATTCACTTGTATAGTTTTCATTTCAGTCTCAGGAAGGTAGGGATTCATGTATTTCAGTGTGTCTATTGTAGGATCCTTAACATTCCTACCAATATACGAAACTGGTTATCTTTTGCATTTGCTTACCTAGTGCAATCTGGTGCTATTTAATGCTATTTGTCACACTCACCTGGTGTTCTTTACAGGTGCTTGTTTTCTGGAGGAATACGTGGTTCTGCTAGGGGTTTTGAATATCACTGTTATAAAACACATTTATTTTGTAATGTTGACCATGACACCTAGAAAGTTGAGGTTGGTGAAAAACATGGATGTTTTAATGGACAAGTTGATAAATTGGTGATGAAAATTGCCATAGGATTCTATGGCTTAAAACCAGATAAAGAAGTCATCCTTATACAACACAGATGTCCTGTTATATGCAGCTCCTTGTAAACTTCATAAAGCAAGATTTCTCTCTGTTATTCCTTCAAGAATAACTGCTGATAGGTGTGCACAGGAATTGGTGAAGCTACCAGGGAATGAGAAATAAATGAACTATTCTGCAGTATGGCTGGCTTTAAAATCTGAATGCTGTCATGTTCTTCGAGGTGAGACTGTGATGGTATAGGATCCTGACATAATGGATGAAGATACTCAGAATGATGAAAGAGGGGTTATGCTGAGAAGTTTTTGAGGCATAGTTTGGGAAAAAAAAAAAGCTTTCTAAGTGGGAAGACAGTTCTGTGTATCCAACTTTTATTAGAACGGTGGTTCTATCTGATGGTCCTGTACTCATCATCACTGGGGAATGTACAGAAAGCTCTAGGGAACAGAGATGGAAATAAGAAATCTGGTAGCACAGGATTTTCTTGGGGTTCTCTGAGAGGACGCTCAATAGTGTCTTTGAGATTAAAGACAGAGAAGAATGTCTTCTTTCCTTGAGTACCTTTTTGCTCTGATTATCAGTAAATCAGTCTTGTCTTGCTGATGCAGTCTTGCATGATGAATCATTTCTGTAGCTCTTCCTGAAATTGAAGATTCTCATTGTTTTCAGTGAGAGGTAACATACAACTTGAATGGAGATTATTGGTTATTGTCATTCATCTACATGAAAATAAAGACACATTTCAGGCTTTCAAATGTGTGATTTTCAAAGCAATCTAATTTAGTGCTTGACAAGATACAGAGCACTTAAAAGCGGAAAATATTATTTCAGGGAAAGGAGTTACTGATATTTAGATGGGACAGCAGTCTAAAATCTGCTTTACCATGTAAGTTCCACCAGTGGGGCTGGCAGTCACACATCATGAGGACTATCAAGTCATGTGGCCTAATTTGTTCTCTTTCTTTCCTGCCAGTAGCTAACTCCAGAGCAAAGAGCATCTGAGATGAGACAGAGGCCACAGACTCAGCAGAAATTCTCTACCTGTCCAGCCCATGCAAACAACAGAAGATACGTCACAGATGCAACAACAGAAGGGAAAGAGGTGGGATGGCCAGCTCCACACAGTTTTCCATGGACTGAGGTCCACCGTTCTCTAGCCTTCACAGGAGAAAATCACTAAAAAACAGACACCGAAGTGGAATTTCATTGTTAAAGTGTAAATGTTGAAGAAAGAGAGGTTATACAGAATAATAAAAAAAAGGAACAGAAGGAGAACAAAGCAGCAAGAGAAATATTGACGTTTGTTACACTGTGGCATGTCCTGGAGGTCCAAATTTATGTTTGTGTACCACTATGCTAGTTTTTATTTTAAACATTACAAAAATATAGTCATTTCTCTGGGAGTGCAGAAATAAACAAATCCTGCAAGAAACAGAAGATTCAGATTTACTGTTTCAGCTTTGAAAATGCTAATAACAACAATACATGTTTTAAGGAATGGCTGTCATAAAAGATGACTGGACAGCTTCGCAGTCAAACCTACTTAGACTTCAACAACACCGAAGTCCTGCCAGACATCTTTCAACCTCATCAAAAGCCAGGGAGAAATCTTGTTGCGGTTAAAAATAACCTTCAATGTGCTCAATGGCACATGAAGGCTTCTAGTGGCTGGAACCCAACCTGAAAAACCTGATTGCAGAATTGTGAAATATTCTCAGGCATCAGCAACTGCCTAAAAGAATGAGCCCAGTTAGCCTAGGGGAGGTAAGTGACCAGTGTGGGAAATACCAGCACAACAAAGTCAAAACTGGGCAGCCTCTTCTGAATGAACAGAACGAAGAAGATTCTGAAACAAATGCTCCTCCTCAGGCTTTTTGTCCACCACCTCCTTGAGAACTGGGCTTCTGACAAGACATACCCAGGGAATATGTGTGCAGCTGCTGGGTTAGAGGCTTCATTCAGCTGGATACCAGCTTTGGAGGAAAAAATAGGAGGAACTATGGAGTACCTGCCAGCAGCCATGCAAGGATCACATTGCAGGCAGCACTTTGGTCATTCCAAGCAGCCGGTCAGAGTCCAGCTCCACTCTGCTGACTCTCTAAAAAGAAACCATTGTGCTTGCTCACTGCAATTTTTAAGTGTCTTTCCAGGAACATTTAGCCCTTACATGCAAATTAGATGAATGCAAACACATTCATCTGAAAAACCGTAGGAAACCTCTCATTTGCTGAGAAAACTCTGGCAAGGTTTTTAATGCATCTATTAGAATCCCTAAGAAAAAAAAAACTGAAAGAGGAAATAACGGCTGAATCTAAGAGTCAACAAGTAACGGGGAAACTGGTGCACAGTGCAGGTACTAATGCCTTTCTAGTGACAATAATATGCTCATTGCTAAACATTAAGTACCAGGTTGTATCCTAAGTCTGCATTTTATTTTATGTTTGAGGGGTTTTTTTTAGAAATTCAACAGACTCTCTCTATGTGAAGTAAAATAGTACAATTGCGTATTTTCTGTAATTGCAGCAAAAAAGAATTTTCAGCATTTTAAAGGAAGACAGTAAGGGAAAAGAGTCTATTTCTTTGTTTTTCATTAAAGAATTTTTTATTTTATTTATTTCATTTTATTTTTAACTTGTTTTTCAAATACCTGCATACTTTGCAAGAGACATGCCATTTTTTTGCTAGGGGAAGTTGGGAAAGGAAGAAAAGCTTTTTGTTATGACTGCAAAATCTAAGTACATTTTGTAAACTGGAATTTTTACATTCTCACTAGAAAAACTTTAGAGCCTTTTACATGTTCCCTATGTGTTGGGCATGTTTCTAGACTCCCCGAAACAACCTCTTCTGTGCTTTTTGACTGCGTCATAACATTAAACCTTACCCTCAGATACATGGAGCAGGACCCAGTAGTCTGAACTTCCATAATGCTGGCACTTCCAGTAAGTACTTTTAGGCCACAGCAGTGAAACGTGTGTCATCTTCTCTTCCTATACTTAGCTCACATAGACAATGAGAGCTGACTGATAATATCAATTACTGCATTAGCTGATAAAACAGCAGCTCACACTGGCACCCAGCTTCCCAAGGAAGGAAAGTGACTTGTTCCACGAGACTGTTTTGGTGTGGCAGTCGGCATGCAAATCGAAGGAAGTTAAGTACCAGAATGCCAATATTAAAAGTTTGTAAAGTCAAATTCTGAGGCTGAGGAAATGTCAACAGTGTACTTGACGGGCATGTATCACTTTCCCTTCCAGGATTCTTGTCCTGTTCAGTACACAGAAGGAGCAATGAAAGAGGCAGAAGCTGAGAAGAACAGAAGGGATGTTCTCTGCTCCAAAAGCTGGTGTGGGACCTAGGGTGGCTGAGGTTTATTCTAAATTCAGCTGCCACCTTTCCACAGGATGCTGGACAAAAGTGTAACAATAATTAATACATGAGGAATGGTGGATTATGTTGTGCAATTCACCTTAAATCCACTATCTCTTGATTGTCGTTTCAATCTTAACCTTCTTTTAATGCATTTTCTCCAGATCCGTTTGATACATGTTGAAATAGATCTATTTCTCATACCCAGGAAACACTGTTAGCAGGTTGTTCAATGCTAATTTGTTATATACAAAGGGCTCAGTTATTCATTCTGCTGCAGCCTTGTCCCCAGGATCCCTGCCACCCCAGTGGCTCACCTTAAACTGAAGCATATTGCTATGCACCCTGATGACCATGTGGAGGTGTCCATGAGTGGGCAGAAATCAAGCAGATTTTAAGCCACTGTAGCCTATGTTAAGATTTGAATGTGCTCCTGGCTGGCTCTTAACCAGAAAAATTATGAAAGCATTATGGTATCTGAGACCTTTATAATCCATCTGAGACCTTTATAATCCATCTGAGACCTTAGATAAAGAGTTTGGTCAGGAATAAGTGCAACAAGGGTATGTGAATGCAGTGTCTAGGGAAGTATACATGTGCATATATACACAATATATCACAGGCTTATGACATAGCCTTTTGCAAGAACACTGCAGAAGAACTTGCTGCAGTTTTTGCTTTGCAGTTGTCTGGATCTTGCTATTTTGTAGTTTTAACAGAGAGGAAAACACATTTTTCTTGATTTATTTCCTCCCTTGTATTTTTGTGAACACTGGGATCCTCACTGATCTGTGCCTAATGTGAGCCACTAGCCAAAATGCTACAGCTGAAGTGAAGGACCTTTGCCAATACTGAGTTCATCTTGCAGAAACCAATGGACAGGGAAAGAGCAAGAGAGCAAGAGACAGCTCTGACAGCAATGGGCTGTAATTGAGTTCTCAGCCTTGCTTTAAGTGCCTTGGTGAGATTGCCTGTGAAAGTTGCTCCATTTTATGCTCTTTGTAAGGGTCTGTCAAGCCCCATTTAAAATAATGAGGCCCCTTCACTCACTTCCTCTCCTTTGAGTTCGGAGCAGACAAGAGAACTTTCAAAGGAAGAAAAAAACTCATCTGCGGAGAAGAGGGGGATATTGTAAATTACTGATACCCAGGACTCTTACAGAGACAGTTACCCAGGTGTGACCTTGATAAAGGACAAATCAAACACACATTATCCAGCTCTTTCAGACAAGGCCTTCTGTTCACAGGAGGTGCAAACTCATGCTGGATGCCCGATAAAGCTGCTGCTCTCTAGCAGCTGATCCTTCTCTTTCATCAAGCGAGTGAATCCACAACAAACATCACAGAAGCAGGATGGATATGAACACTAATGGGTCTTAGAAGGCCCTTAATGAAAGTCATGTTTGAATTGGGAGCAAAGGCCATGTGTAGAGAGGTGCCAAGCACTCCTAATGGTGCATTTCTCTAGTGAAGATGTATGGTGCATTTCTCTAGTGAAGATGTAATGCTCACAGTAGCCTTTGGTTATTGGACAGCTCCACCATGAAGTGATTGATCTTATCACCACGTGTGTGCTGTAACCATCCTCAACTGCTTAGGGTGCCATAACCTGCATGTCATACAATATCTGTACCAGCAAATCTAATGAAAGGACATTTTGCCCTCACAGACTCCTTTTAATCACAGTTAAAAAAAAATCTAGGATATGAAACAAAAGGTTTTAGAGACATTCAGTAATATTCAAGTGGTTTTGAGAAAGCTTTTAGAAGAATAAATTGTAAAAAAAGTGAAAAATACTTTCCACGCTGAAAATACCAATACTTGCCATCTCAGTAAAAAAAATTAATTTTAAAAAGCTATTTATTTAATGTAATTTTTCTTATTAAAATCATCCCGCTAACTTTACTGCTGGATTGCACTCTGAGAGTGCACGGTTAGGATAAAACTGTCTCTTGAACATGAGGTTTCCTATTGTGTTGCTGGAGGCAAATTACTTCCGAAAAAAAGGGTCAGTCTGAAAATAGCTCAAACAGTATGTGGAGAAAACTTATTTTCTTATACACTTACCTGGCTTGAGATTCGTATTTTCTTCAATACAGCTTACTTGTCAGTAGAAAAGGGAAGCTGGAAAATCAAGTGAGATGACTACATGCCTTTCCAGGGTGGATGTCACTCAGTTGAAGCCTCTCCTTGGATTCCAGTTTCAAAAAAGACTTGCATCACCATAAGATGGTCCACAAAACATTCTGTGATTTGTGGGAACGTCCCCTTAGGAACAAGGCTGTCCAGTGAATGAATCCACAGGAACTGACTCTAGTCCTTTTCAGTATGGGGAGGAGAGCAAGGGAAAAAAAGCTGTTCTTGATAAAAACAGAACTGACAAAACCAAGTCTGGACCCAGGAGCCACCAATGCCTGAGTTCTTTTTGCTGCATTTGATAGACACCCCTCACGTAACACAAAGCCCTTTCCATGTACTGCACTTCTCACTAGTGTGAGAAGACGTACTGTTGGGATTACACCAGTTTTTCCCAGCCAGATTTTTTACTGGCTCAGAACCATTGTTCTGAGACAAAGGTGGGCATAGGTTTAATTACTGCTTCCTTTCCTTGCACTAAGAAGAAGGAGAACAGACCCAAGTCTGGCTGACATCAGTATCCTTACTGATGAAAGTAGGATCTTAAGGCTTGAGAGTGGAGTGGTCTAGTACTTCTGGGGTGAGGGAAGAAGTCAGTTAATTTGTCTTTATCACAACAGCAAGAAACTTCAGTTCTCTCACTTTATAACCCTGTCTTCTCAGGAATGGGATGCCAAAAGAAATGAGCTGATAGACTGAAAACCTTGTAGAAAAGACATAAATACCTGGCAAACAGAGGCCTGGAAGAATTAATCACGTGGCATCAATTCTAGCACTTGTCTTGCTTGCAATGTATTAACAAACCATTAGATGTCCCTTTGTGCCTTGCAAAGCTCCAGATGGGGCACGGTAGCTGGAGTAAAAAGGGCAAACAAACCTGGAGCTCAATCTGTGCAGAAAGCTTTCTGCCTTTTTGCTTGCCTCTGTTAAAGTGGTATTTAGTAAATTCCACCTGTTCAGAAAGGAACATGCTTTTGTAGTGCATGATGCCAACAAACTACTGACTTTACACTCTCTGTTTTAGGCAAGTCCTTCTGGGTGTGCTGGCCAATGTTAAACTTTGAGGCTGTTGGAGTAGTATGTGGTGAGATAGGTAGACAAACAGCATGTTCTTGCAACGCTTAAAAAAGAGGTGCACCTTTGGGACAGCTTTTACCTTGCCCACCTGCAGCAGGAAAAGGCATCCTAAAATACTGATCCAACAGCAACAAATGAGGCTGCCAGAAAACACGGCAGGCAGTATGTAGCAGGGATAGTTTTTTGGAGCTGCTGTGGTCTGTGGGAGGCACCCTCCGTAAGGTAGTGAATAACATAATTTCCTCCCAGGGAGCAAGAAACTGAGTTGTAGTTGTCTCTGTTCTGGATGCTTGCCTCTTAAGCCATCTTCTCCTGTATTATCAGCAGTTTACCACACTGAGCATTTCCCTAAGGTAGACAGGAAGAGCAGTTTATTATTCAGTCAGAAGTGTAGTTTTATGATCTCTTAATTGGTGAAGAGACAATAATTGTTTGCTATTCCAGCTCTGACCACATGCTGCTGCAGAAAGAGAATCAAAGCTGAGTCTGCAAGAAACCTTCTGATAAGTCATGCTAATAATCCCCAGAGATACTGCTTTTCTTTCACACTATTGCATTTCAGGACTCATTATGCTTTCTTCCTTCTTCCCTTTCACACACTTTCCTTTTGCCATTTCACAAAGTTCCTATTGCCAGTTCTCCCACCTTGCTTCTCACTATCTCAGAATCTGGTCATATATTTTTATGGGTTTTTCTTCCCTTGTTCTCTCCATAACTTTGTTCTTCTGTCTGTGAGAGGGCATAGACAAAGCATTGTGAACTCCAGCCTTTAGTAGGATGTTTATTTGCCTTCTGGATGATTTTATCCTTACAGATATTTATTATTAGCTCTTTTCATGCCTTGTCATTTCTCAGTGTTGGCACTCACCTTCCTTTATTATATACACCAGTCAGTGAAATTTATATTCACTGCTGTCTCATAATAATAATAAAAAGGGAGGGAACATATCTCCTTATGTTGTGTGCCTTGTGCATTTATTAGCAGCTTGGAAGGTCTCTTTGGCAGTGGTGCTGCTGACAGAGTTCTGGAGCTATCATATTTGAGGCAGAAAATGGTCTCTGTCCTGCAATGACAAAGACGTTACACTCCTCATCTTGCTGACTATCTTATTGTCAATTGCTTGGTTGCTTTTTATTAAGACAGTGTTTTGTGCTATTATTTTTTATTTCACTTATATTGCTCATGTACATTTTAAACTGCTGTTCATCTTGCTGCTCACAGTTTTCTGCAGCAAAAGACGTACATGAACTATGACTTAAAGATGTCTATGGAAGAACAGGAGAGGTGAGAAATATATGTACACATAGCATCATCCATTAAATTTTAGGAACTTGGGTTGAATGGTAGTGTAGAACTAAAAAAAAATAATGTGCTAGTACATGCTGTGCATGCATTTGCCTATGACACGGAAAACACAACAGGGGCAGCCAGCCAAGCAAAGACCCCAAGCTAAATGGAAAAAAAGCCCGTATAGAATAGTCAGAGGAAATTCTTGCAACACCATCAGTGCCACACAAGTAATTTAACAGTTATGATGACAAAAAAGCTGTCCAGGGACTGGCATGAGGCTGTTAATTCCATTTTACCTGAACCACACCATGACTCGCTCTGCAAAGTGTCTTTGACATGTTCCTCATTGTGAATGCTCAGTGCAGTAGACAGGCAGGAACTAGGAGGCTTAACACATCTGTTTGCGCATCATCTCCTAGAGAAGAGACCCAATACCATATTATTACTATTGGACTCACAAGCCACTTTTGTCTTCCTATGGTAAAATATTTCTCAGACATGATTTGACTTTGGCCATGTAAGAATTAATCCATAGAAGACTTATTTGCATTGTAACCACAGATGGACTGTACCTTTCTCATTCCTTCCTACAAGTTTTGTTCTGTGAAGAAAGAGGTTTGCATTTTAAAATGCAAAAAATAAACCAAACAAATAAACCATGATGATTGGATAATCAAATAAAATGGTACTTGGGATCATCATCTCTCCTTTACTCTAGCCGAGTCAGTAGCCAGAAATCAGAAGTAAGGTGACTGGGCCATGCTAGTAATAGAGTGTCATTTACAGCAATATTAAATCCATGCTAAGCTCCACATCTCAGCCCCTGACACAAGGGAAGTCTCTGCTGATAGTCAGCAGCACAATATTATGGCTCAGACTGGAGCCTCCAGATGCATATATAACCTGCCACTTGAACTGATTTTCTGACTTGTGTGGTAGTGCATTGTACAGACAGATCTTGGGTCATAAGCCTGCTGTGCCAGCAGCATAGCTGTGAAACACCATGGTGCTGTACTGTGCCACTATGTGAGAAGTGTGGAAGGAATAGCGAGGGAGTCCACTTTCTTACAAAACTGATTGGTCTGAAGTTACAAGGAAATTACCTTCCTATGATCTGTTCAGGACTGTAGGAAGTCAGAGTCCTACCTTAGGATTTCAGGGGAAAAGGGATTGTCAGTGTAAAAAGAGCTGCCCCTGTAAGAAAAGGGATTTCTATAGATAGATACCAAAAGAAGTTGGCTAGCTCCCCTTGAGCTCGTTTGGATTCAGCGAGTTTGGCAAAGATCTGGGAAGCAAAAAGAATGTGGGGAAGAAATATTTATGAGGATTTACACTTACTCTTTTTTTTGTTTGACTTGGGAGAGACGCGAAAAGAACATTTGAGTTCCCAGCAGCAAAACCTGGGAAGCAGAAAACATCCAGGGGAAAGGCTTTTTTTTACTATGCTATGAATCATTTGACACAATCTCTCATGCCTGTCTCTCATGCCCCTGATCCCAGTATTAATTAAACTCTGCTCAAAACTCAGTCTCAGTGATCCTCATGGGAGGCAATGCAGCAGCTGCAAAAGTGATTCAGGAGAGAGGTGAGGAGCAGGAGTCTGGTGGAAATCTTGCTTCTATCTGGGTTATTTTTATACTGCTCTCATCAGCACAGTAGCAGTATGCCTTCCGCTAGCACAACAAGCTGCACAATTAGCATCTTGTAACTGTGTCTCTTTCTCCTCCCTTCCACCCCGCTACGCACAGGGGGATTTTCTTTTTAGCTAAAGATTATATATGCAGAACTATAACTTTAGATCTTCATTAGCAGCTTGGTGGGTTGCTAGTGGCTAAGCCAGAAGCATTCTGGCAAGGTAATGTAACGTAATGTAACATGAGGATTCTTCACACCTAACATCTATTTCTTCTTTGAAAAAAATGTATGTATACACATATATATCAAAAGCTATCAAAGTAGTCAGTGGCAACTGGGAAGATACAGGGCTCATTTCCTAAGAGTGCTGCAGGAAGAGCCAGAGTCAGTATGCTAGGTGAGCGGTAAAGGCCGGTAGGTGTTTCCAATGAGTGATAGACTCAACTCTCCTCCCATGGTCCTCATGCCAGTAAGGCAGGTAGGAAGTGAAGCTGAAATATAGCAAAATGAGAAGTGAGACTACAATGTACAACTAAGCAGGCCTTTTTTCCTGGGCTGTGAACAGGAGGAATACTGTAGATCCCACATGTCTGTCCTCTTCAGTGCCATTTGATCTCTAATTGCTACAGCAGCTTTGATGGGCTATGATCCCTACTGCGGCTTTGAGACAAAGAAAAACATGCGTAAAGTAGGAACTCATCGATTCTGGTACATAATTCATTAAACTTCCGTGTAAAAGATACAGTTCATGAATTCCAATTTGATGAAATATTCAAAGGAAGATAAATATATTTGCAGCTATTAGACTCCCTGGCACTTAAAATCTCTCAGGACATCATGACAGAGAGTTCCCAGCCATGTTAATCACACTGTGCTGTGAGTAACTTGCTGCAGAATGTATACTCCGCCAGCTGAGAAGAGCTGAAAAAGCAGACAACCAAAGAGCCATGCTTCTTGGTCCTGCTACCCTCAGCTCTCAGGGACACCACCTCTGACATTCCAGAGCCATCACGTTGTCAGCACCCCCCACTCCCACAAAGCATCATCACTGAAGACATGGATGCATATAATTTCTCTTCTCAGGGAAACATTTAAGGCCTTGTTATGAAAACCAGGTCCATTTGATATCATAAACCAGAAGGTTGTATCAGTGTTTAGAAAGTGCCTACCTGCTGAAAGATGAGGAGTTCAAGCTGATAGACCTTGTGACTACTTGCTTTTGTGTTGGGTTAGGTGGTCTCATTCTGTGAGCTGGGGGAGGTGTGCTGTGCCCCCTTTCCGAAATTCTGGTGGGACAACTGGCCGAACACTGTGTCTGGCAGGGCCTGAGAGCTCTTTTGTGTATTTTCTAAACAGGAAAGTCAGGTGTAAGAAAGGGAAGAGCAGCAGCCCTTGATTTTGCTTATAGCTCTTTTCTGATTGCTTTTTAGGATGGGACTCAAAACTTAGGAATATATGGTATCAAAATGCAAGGACCTCAATGCAGGAATATCCTAATGGTTATAACAAGCATGAACTTCTTAGGAGCTCTGTAAGTGACTGGGAAAACAGGAATCACAAACCAATGAGGATTCAGCAACGCTGGAGGAGAAAAATAGTTGAAGATACTTTGAGAAGGTATCTTCACTGGGAATCACCAGTATTTGGTAGTTTGTCCCAATAACACTTCAGGAATTGCTTCTTTTTGGGTTTTCATACTCGTGTTGAAATGGCTTTCTACTCAAACTCTGGGCAGAAATCCACTGAAGCCTTGGAGAGGGTCCGTATGTTGCTAAGCAGTCATAGGTGTGTATCTATAACTATAAAGCTAAAAGAAACACACTTGGTGAGCCAAGGAAGACATGCTCCTTCTCCAAGCCATCCATGCCCAGAGTGATGGGAGTCAGGTCATGTTTTCATCTCCAGATGACAGGCTGAACTAGCTGATATTTGGTATAGAGATGGGATGAATTTCCAGTAAATTCACTGCTAATTGGGAAGATTGTAAAACTTCTACAAACTCCATTTTCTACATATATTTTTTCAAGTGTGCTTTTTCTAAAGTTAAAGTTCTCATTAAACTTATTTTAAATGTCAGCCTTCTCTAATCTTCAGATTCCTCGGGAGAGGAAAAGCTTTTATAAGGTCAAAAATTAGCTGTAACAGAATTGCAATCAATGTCTTCAGGAAGACAAAGATTGTCTCAGCTGCTATTTTCTCCTCTTTCATTATTAATGCAGCTGATGGACCTAGGGTAAAGAGAAACATGAGTAAAAAAAATCGTTGCCAAGCACCTTGCAAAGTTTTCATCTGGAGCACTGAGAGTTATTACATTTCCAGAGAGCACAGAATAATTTGTTTATCTCTTCAGTAGCTATACTCTTCCGTTCAATGCCGTTGCAAGTTGTTTTATATTATTATGCTAGTGCCAACAGATCCATAGAGAATCTATTTACTTTCAGAATGTAGTAACCTATGTGTGTACAGTAAGATATTAGCATGCAGACTGCAGGGTACTCCTGAAGGCTAATTTAGGTAAAAATAAAGGAAATCAGTCTGCTTAAGCCTTTTTCCATAGTCAGTGAAGGGGGAGAGCTCTTCTAAGCAGGCCAGCTCATGGCATTTAACATTTAAGTATAACCATTGTCTCTTCACAGCCTGTAAAATGAGGCTGGCCTGCCCCATATTAGCATTATTCTTGTAAATAACCCCATGAATAGAGCATTCATTGACAGAGTGACACTGAGGAAGGTTAAATCCAGATTTAACAACCAAGAGCATTTATAATGGATTAGTTAAACTGCATTAAATCCTTGCACAGCCTCTGGAAAATGGAAGTGAGTAAGCTGAACTGAATAAAGGCTACATTTGTTCTGAAGAAGCATCCATCACCATCTCTGAATGCAGTCAAACAGGCTTTAAAAACAAACACAGATTTTTTTTTGTTTTTTTCTGATCTTTTTTTCTCTCCAGTGTACAGTCAATATTCTTATGAGCATTAGCACAAGGTAGATTGCCTGCTGTAAGCTTATACCCTGCTTTACCTTCTACTACTTTTTCCACAGACAGATCTTAGCAGTCTAAAGCATCCCCCCTGGAACTGCTGATATGATATCTACAGAGCTCTAGCTATTGCGGAAATTGAAGAGGATCTCATTTGACAGAACTTGCTGACTAGCCTAGTGAGAGCCAGAGAGGTTAACCAGTTATCAAAGGAAAGTGATTTGTGGTTTTTTTACCTCTCCTGTTTGGCATACTGTGTCAGATGCTGTTTGTCTGTGTTTGCCTCAAGAGATGGATTTTACTTAAGCAAAACTTTTCCTTTATTGGTCTTCCTATCTGGCCTGGAAGTATTCAGTAAGTGGAGTCAACAGTTATCTCAATATTTCACTTGTGACTTTATAAGACTTCTGGCTAATTTGACAAAAAGTGCAAATAAAATAAAGAACATCAAACATCAAAGAACACTGCAGGTGGTGCAAGGAGAAAGCTGGTTTTGTAGCAGACCTAAGCTGGTATAATTGCAGAGGTTTTCCCAGGTCAGAAATTATACGCATCACCAGAGACATAAGGCATTGTTACAGACACAGAAAAGGAAGTGAAGTGCTGGTCACTGCTAGATTATGGTCACAGTTGCTTGCTCTCAGTTTGGTTGATGATATTCATCCCTTGTCTTTCCTTCCTTTGGCAATCTGGCTATGAAGGAGCATACAGATGTTCACTGTAATATTTACAGAAGCATTTTTCTAATCTTAATCTTTTTTGAAAGCTCTCTAAATTGCTGTGGAGAGGAAAAAAAAGCTGTTTGAAAGGAAACTGATTTAGGATGCCATAAGGTAGACTTTCTTCCTAGTACATTCCACATCCTTTTATTCGTCAGAAAAATGCGGTCCATGGGTAAAACACAGAAAATACTCCTGCTCATAGAGTAGGCTTTGATAAAAGAGATTTGTCTGCATAAGATTGCAGGTGGAAAGGATCTCCTCAGAGCTGAGAAACAGCACTCAGGAAACTTCTATAATATTAATTTAGTGCTGTTGTCTGTCTCACGCTTGAACTGGACTTGATATTAGTGGCCAGCATCTCACATGCAGATATGCAAAATGCATCTCACAGCTTATCACTCACTATTGTAGATCTGGATTTCAGAACAGAGAGGGTTCCCTCTGTTTTGCTTCCAGGGCTTCAATTCTGAGACAGGCAAAACCAAGGTTTAGGACAGGACTGTCAATATGACAACATGGAGTCAAAGGAGGATTGAAGTATGTTGGAAGTATGTTGAAAGGAAGAGCTAAAGCATCAAGGGCCCACACTGCATCAAGTGCCAGCTTTCGAAGGAGATTTTCTGAGGTTAGCAAAGTTTTATGAAACAGAGCACTGTCCAGTTGCACACAGATAAATAAGGCAGCAAATCTTTCAAAAAAGAAAAAAAGAGGCTGGTAGCATGATAAAATATTCAAGAAGACGAACAGAAGAAGTTCTAAAGTGGAGAAGGAAAATTATCTCATGAATGGCACTGCAGCAGCTCAGCTTTCATTTCCACACCAAAGATAACTACCTCATTAGGTAAAGGCAGAAGGTTGTATCTATAGAGTCTGGAGGAAAGTGTATTTAATAGGAATTGAAGTGAGAAGAAAAAGTGTGATCTGGTTAACTGTGAAGTTCGATAGAAAAATATTTTTTCTCAGGAATGCTAACATCAGTGGACCTAGCAGTTTAATAACTTGCCCCTCTCCACATTATGACCCAGATCTCCATACCCTTTTCCATTTTGTGTCACAACCACAAATGTGCCTTCTAGAAATAGCCAGATTCACAGACAAAGCAGAAATTACACAAAAGGATCAAATATGGCCTCAGCTTTTGTGCTAGCTCTTGATGATGTGTTTGTGTTTCCATAGTGGCTTTGTTATAACCTTGGGGAATGTCATGCTACTTCTAATTCCAAACAGGTTCAAGATGAGCTGTCAGTTTCTACCAGAAGACACTGTGAGTAGCTTTAGAGGGAGAAAGTTCCCACTGCAAATTTGGAAGACCAGCCAAGCACAAAATCTGCTGGTTTATACCTAAATACCGGGGAAGGAGACATTTTGGAGGGATTCATCTCACTTAACTTGCTTTTGACTAAAGAGTGGTGTCTATAATGCAGTTGGATATTTCTGACTCAATGACTTTGGCTCCTTTTAGTAGCTAATCAAGACCTAGTCAGGACAACTAATGGAGACTAGATAGCAATTCCTTCTCTTCCCGCTTTTTCATAGAATGTTTTCCAGTAGTTCCAGAAGCCTCTGCCATGAGGAACATTGGCCATTCTAAAAGACATCATTCTTTGTCCCAGAGAATTTCTACTTCAGTTAGTCAAGACAGAAAAAAGTGGGAGAAATGTGTTATTATCATGTACTACAACTGGGTTGTTTCTTTCCCCTTGTTACTAAGTGATGCAAACTGCATACACATTAACTTACAACCGGGGAGCTTCAGGAGGATGTTAACAGTGTTATTTGGAACATAGTTCTGAAGGAAAGTGTGCAGTGCATCACTAACAGTGGAGAGATACAGCTAGACCTTCAGCTCACCTTCCTTCCAGGGGCAAACACACATGCAGGTTCTTCATGGAAAAATGTAGTGTAGGTCTTTTTGGAAAAACACATTGGTAGTTCATGCAAAGGATCACATTTCTGCATTGTAAAAGTACTGTGGCATGGCAAATGCCATTAAGGTCCACACTTGCATACTTAAGCTTATTGCACTTAATGCAATGAAAGCAAACCAAGCTCCGTTAAGTTGTTGCATTTTACATAAGGTAAGGACTCTCACACACAGTTACTGATGGCTGACAACTCACTAGGCCAGCAGAAGTTCATCATCTGTCTGAAAGCTGAGATTTCTTAGGAATCCAATTTTTCCATTGTAATTGTGTCTATTGCCATAACCTTGCACAGAGTAAGTCTTACTCCATGAGTGATCCCATCAGGCTTCAGTGCAAATTTTGCCTCATTAGAGGAAAACAGGAAAAATATGAGCAGGACAATGAAGAAAACAATACATGTTGCTGGGGACCTGTGGAGAAAGTAAAACTGCTTACATGGAAGATTAAGACAAGATGTCCTGATGATTCTTGAGGGACTTACAATCCATGAGACCTGAACATATGAGAGGGATAAGAAAGACGAAAATCAAAAAGAAATGTAGGACTTTGCTTATTACTCTTGATAAGTTTAATCTGCCTTTAAATTTGGATGACAATAACCTTCCATGCGGCCATGAGATACATCCCACTAACATAGCACTTTTTGCTACCATGAAGGTTGCATGTAGCTTAGAGTATCTTGTCTGAACTCTGCCAGTAAAAGGGTCAAACTGACATTTTTTTCAGCACATTTTATAAAAGGCAGCAAACAGCAGTGGCAATAGGAGTAAATATGGCAATCCCACCTTCCTTGGTCTACAGACAAAACTAATTTTTCATGAGTTTCTTACTGATAGAGGTGAACGTAAGGAAAATAATTTTTACTATTTACATTCATAGTAATAAGCTCAAGTACCAGAGCTCTAGCATGAACAATGTTAGCAATTGAAAAAGCTTATGGGCATTTATTTTTAAGTTTATATATGCCTGTGTATATATATATTACTCGAATTAGGGATATCTTCTTTCTGGAAGAGTGCAGATATTAGACCCAAACACCATAACCTTAGATGGTGTTTTTGAGAAGACTGCACTTATTTCTAGGATGATTCTTTGTGAAGTTCAGAGGAGCCATAATTATATAGAAAAAGATATTGAGAGGTAAAGACAAGAGGTGCATTTATTCACTCCTTGAATTTATGCCTTATGACTCAACTAAAACAAATCTTTAAAAAATATTCCAGCATGTCAGAACAAACAGTATAACCTGGATATCTTTACCAAGAGAATCCAGGAACCTCGGTTTCATTGACTCTCAATAAAGCTTAATCTCTTAAGCACCTGTTATTTTGAAAATGGGACTTAACTCCAGATCCTCAAAGGTATTTAGTCCTGTAACGCCTATTTATTTGAATGGAAATACCTTTGAGGAAATGAACTTTAAATCTAAGCAAGCACATGTGAAAATGTTATTTTAAATATCTAGCACCAGGGACATATTTTGCTGAAAGTTAATTCAGATTAAAGTACCATGTAGAATAGGAAATATTCTGGAATGCATCTGTGAATGCAAGCAATGATTCACTACCAGCAACCTCTGGTAATTTAACAAGTCACTGAATTCTGGTCAAGGCACACTAAACCTCTGGTGGGGCAGTTTGTGCTCTTGCTGCTTGTAAGGTAATGAGGCTTAATATCGAGCATCAGATGATATTATAAAAATTGGTGTTTTCTGCCCATGACCTGTGCATAGACATGATTGTGCTTTATTTCCATTCAATTAAATCCATTGCCCAAGCAGATTACATTAAAGTCAAGCAAGGCACTGTTACTCTTGAGTAGGGCTGTAGTCTTTCAGGTAAAACTAGGAGGTTCAGATAGGCATCTAGGCTGACTTAGCTTCTTTTATAGACTATAGACGAGATGGAGACATATAGCCATGGCCAAAGGCAATTCATCCTATTCTAAGACAACATCTAAGAAAGTCACTGTCAGTTAGAGAGCAAATCTAAGCAAGCAGGCTGAAGAAATCACTCACTGTTTAGAAGGTGAAGGTAAGAAAGATTAATCCTGTCTCAAATGTCCAAATACAGTGCTAATAAGAAATTGTGGAATAGGTTTTTCTGGATAATTCCATGCACAGGGTAGCTTTAAATCTTCATAAACTAACCACAGTGATATTCAGAGCACCAGAAATGACATCCAGTGCATTTGTTTTAAATTATTGAAAGGAAAAAAAAAAAAGAAAGAAACCAAAAGGGAGCTACTATGGCGCTCTTGCCTCCCATGTAGCAAATCAGGAATGAAAATAACTGAAATTATTTAGAATTTGTCAGCTCAGATTCTAAAGATTTTTTCCAGGAAAGTTCAACATTTATGTCATAATGCAAATAGTAGGATGGGGGT
>JANRGW010033579.1:6530-23793 GCA_024733675.1 Psilopsiagon aymara
GCTGGGTGGGGGCAGCTTTATTGTGCCTCCGTGCCCATGTCAGCTCCACATCCTGCCCGCTGCCCGGCACCATGCAGCGCTGCAGAGCCACGCGTCGTGTGCCCGGATGAGCTGGGAGCAGCTCCCAAAGTGTGGAGGCTCTGAGGTGAAGGAGCAGCAGAGGCTGGAGGTGCCTTTTGTTTTCACTCGTCACCAGTTTTATGTCATGCACTGGGTTCTGTGTCAGTAGAGATCCACCTCTGCCAGTGCCAGGTTCTCTTGGGAAATAAGTGTTGCTGCTGACGGATCCCTTGGAGAAGGTGCGAGCTGATTTTGCACAGAGAAGCAGATTCTGTGAACCAGAGCTGCTCTGTCCTGATGACTAATTAATTCTGTCTTCCACCCACACCACATGTACAGCTCATAATATGGAGGAGTCAGCCACAGGGGAAGAAAGCAAAGGCAACCTACTGTACAGTTCAAACCCCTCCCTAAAATGATCAAAACACATCATTTGCCAGAAGTGTTGGAAGCTGGGTTCTCACTGTGGCAAGAGCATCATCAAAGCACTCCTGGAAAACTCTATTCCCCTTGGTGCTGAGAATTAAGAATGTTCTTGACCTGGTGTAAAGAAACCAGGGTGGCAGCAGGAACCCAGTGTGTGATGGTGATGATAAGGATGAGGGACTGCATTTTGGAGCACACACCCAGGAGAAGTCAGCCCTTGGAACACTGTGTGGTGTCCTCCTGGCACCACTGCTTGCTCTTGTCACTTGTGGGAGATAGCCAGTAAATGATGCTGAATAACCAGGAGCTCTGTTCCCTCGCCATCAGCTTTCTCACATAGCCTCATCTCTTCTTGGATCCAGGAGCTGTTTCTTGAGCACTTCAGGCTCTTCCAGAGAAAACAAAGTGTTGCCAAAGAGCAGGGCCCCTTCAGAAAGGGAGTGCCTTTTGACAGTACCAAAAGATGTTACAACTCTCACATAGTACAGAGAGAAAGGTGAAAACAATGTAAGTGATATTCTTCTCAGTAGCATCTGGCTGCAGGGGGTCATTTTATTACAGGTCCAGCTGGGGGCTCAGGCAGACACAGTGTCCCATCATTTTCCCATTTTAAGTGCTGTTAGGTTTGGCTTTGGTTGCCCCCCTGCTGTCCTACTGGAAACCTGTGGGCTTCCAGCATAGGGAAGGCAGATGTTTCACTCCAGGTGGATCATTTCAGGGAAATGGCTTTGTCAGATGAGAATAATTGGGTCCGTATTGCTTTAGCTTCCTTCCTTAGCAGGTATTTCCATAGTGAATGGTGAATCAGAGCTAACAGAGCACTTGTATATTCTTGCACCTGTATATTCTCCACAGAGGCTGTTTGGGAGTTTAAACCAGGGAAGATATAGCCCAGTATAGACAGAGATAGGTTTCATAGAAGTAAATAATAGTTTGGTTTGGAAGGGATGTTTGAAGATCATTCAGTCAGCCCCCCTGTCAACAGCCCCAACCCTCTCAGCCTTTCCTCAAAGAGAGGTGTTCCATCCTTCTGGTCATTGTTGTGACTTCCTCTGGACCCTCTCCTACAGGTCCAGGTCTTTCCTGCACTGAGGGCCACAGAACTGGACACACTACTGCAGGTGGGGTCTCACCGGAGCTCAGTAGATGGGCAGGATCACCTCCCTCAACTTCATGGTGTTGTAACTGAAATACATGACTTTTCTTCTTTCGCAGGCTTTGTCAACCAGAAGCCCTATGAACCCAGAGAACAACAATGCTGACCATCAGTGAGTATCCCGTGCTTTCATTATAACTTCGGGGAGGAAAGCAGCTGGAACAAAGGGAGCATAAAGGGGAAAGCTATTCCTGCATGCCTTCTGCTGTGCAAGAGGGAGGTGGGAATGAATTATAGCTATAAATATCCTGTCCTCTACCTATTTGCTAATTAAAAAGAAAATCCAGGAGCTATGCTGCCTGAAAAGATCCGGGCTCCAGCTCAAGTACAGTATAGAGATTCATTTCTTGTCATGAGCAATGCAGAATTTAGGATGTCCACATGCCAGAGAGGCGCCTTGATAGAACTTGGAAAAACTAGGGAGGGAAGCTAGGGAGAATTGCTTCAAGGAGTAGCTCAGGCCCTGGTTCACCCACAGGTCATGTGTGGGCTCTGCAGCATGTAGAAAAGAAGAATAACATCTCTTTGCTACCCAGGAATCATAAAGAAAACTCATGAGACACTCTTATAACACATCAGTTAGAGATATGAGTGTTCCCCAGGGACAGGGGAATGGTGGGGACCTACTGCGCTACCTGACAAACAAAAGAAACCTGAACTCTTTCACAAGCAAAAGCTGTGCCTCTGAGTCTGCCTGCACCAAGAGCAATGGGAGCAGTTTGCCACACATGTTGAAGAAACCTAAATGAAACAAAAAGGCTTGAAAAAACATCTGAAAATGTCATCTCCTCATGGTGAAGAGCGACTCTCGCAAGGTTAAGCTCTGGCTGTCACCCAGCCCTCTGCTCCCTCAGCACTCGAGAGCAGACTGTTCTGCAGATCCTGGCTGCTGGGCTGTGTGACCTACTAATGCTGAGCAGCGCTGGCGGACGTGATACGAGAGCCTGGGCACTGTGCTCCCCTGTCCTCTCCCTCCCAGCTGGCAGGGAGCTCACTGGCAATGCTGCTGGATTCAGGAGCACTTGCAAAACACCTCTCCCCTCTTCTTTCCCAACAGCAGGGCTCCTACGGGCACTCTCATGGGGACTCTCTTGGGCTCTCCAGCGTCCTCAGTGGGCTTTGGACTGTGATGGCAACTGAGCAGTCTCCTCTCTGGGCGCACACCCAGCCCTGCCACAGTCCCCATCGTGCTTCCCAGTCCCAGGCTCCTGCTGGCCCCTCACCCCTGACAAGGCTTTCCTTCTCACTCCCTCTCTGACACGCAAAAGGAAGGACTTGAGACAGCAGAAGCAGGTTCCTAACCTGGGATGACAGAGCAGGAGCTGATTTTCATTTAGATAACATTCACTTGTGAAGCCCAATAGCATAGCTCACGTGTGAAGTGCCTGTACTGCCCATGATAACCAGGGCTGCAATTTCTGCTGGCAAGAGCTGCACTCAAACACTTTTTTGGAAATAGTCCAAAACCATATTTTGAAGAAATCAGATCAAGTCAAGCCCAGAAGCAGCAGTTAATGGGTGTAGGAGTCTCACCCTTCCCATTTCTGCGGCTGGAATTATTCTAGGTAAGCAGTCTTTACAGGCAGCAAAAATCAACCCTGTCTTGGTAGAGCTGCTGACTGAAGACATTCCCATGAAGCCAATTAAAGAAGAAATAAATGTCAATCAAAGAGAAGAAAAACTAGCCATGGAGACCTAGTGCCGCCTGCCAAGGGAGCAGTCACGCGAGGCAGAAGCTGTAGGTGTGCACCTCCTGTACTGTAAACATGCCAGCGTTGCACCATTTAAGCACCTAAACCAGGCTAGCAAATATCTTCAGTGTGCATGGGAGCTTCCCCCCACCGTTATTTTGGGAATTCTCTATCATCTGGTAGTCCACGGGTGGGATGGCAGAGCCTGGGAACGCTGTAATGACCCTATAATTGCTGCCAAGGCTCATGTCACTGGCAGTGTTACCGGGGTGGTGTTTTGACCCATTTTCCAGCTGCAAAGTATTGCAGAAAGCATTTTAATGATTAACCCTGGACCTTCCCATCCTCAGCCCTGACCTGCAGCCCCGGCTGCGTGTTGGTGGGAGCAGCAAGGGGCCTCCCCTCCTGCCAGAGCAGCCGGAGGAAGGCAGGAGCAGGGTTGTGGCTTACCCGCTCCTGTCCTGACCACATCCTGCTATCAGGATTTCCCTTCCACAGCCTCTCAGTCCGAGAACCAGCTGCACCAGTGTGCCTTTGACATCAGGGTTCAGGTCAGGAGGGCATCACGAGGTCTCCAGTCCAATCTCCTGCTCCAGGCTGGATCAGGTGAGGTCAAAGCAGAGCGCTCCAGGCTCTGTCCCATCAGGTCTTGAAAGACTCCAAGGAGGGAGCCTGCGCAATCACAGCCTTTTCCTCTGCTGGCTGTCCTCAGAGTACAGAAGTTTCTCCTTTCATCCAGACTGAACCTCCCATTCTTTAATTTTTATCAGTTTTTCCGTATCAAATGATACAGAACTTTGCCATAAAAACAGAAAGAACATGAGCAGCAACTTGCTTTTCCTTTGCTCACAGCCTTCTCTATCACTTTCAGTTCTGGGATGTGCATGGTAGATGGGCTTTGCTTTTGTCTTTTTAAAAGCACATCTATGTTTCAGTGAGTTACAGTTTTACGTGGAGATTTTCTCCCATGCTTGGAGGTCCCCATGCAAGCCAAAGCATCAAGAATGATTAACAGCGGGAAAATATGTAACTGCTAAGAGAAACTATGACCCTTCTGTGGGCCTGCAAGCAAGCTGCCAAGAGCTCTGTCTCTAATTCATCACATAATATAGAAGTAGTTCAGGGACTGTCAAGAGTGTGGAGTTTAAATCAATAAATCACATGTTGAAGTCAGATTTCTGCATTTCCTTTCCTTAATTCTTGCTTCGCAGCTGCTGGAGTTCGGTTCAAGCCCTTGGACCGGTAGCTTTGTTCCCAGCTCTCTTTTACTGCAGTGGAAACTGGATTGCCTGCAGCCATGAGAAGAAGGAAGGTGGATAAAAGCAACAAGCAGAGTTCACTCACTAAATCCTGCTCGCTGCTGGTTGAACTTGCCACCAAGGGCACGGTGCAGAGGAGCAGGACACCAACATGACCCAGCTCCCATGCCAGCTGGTCGTCAGGTGGCCCCAGGAAAACATCCAACTATTTCTGTCGTGCTGGGGTGTAGCATTAACACAGCTAGGTCAGAGCAGCAGGGCTGGGCAGAAGCCTTTCTGACCCTGCAGATAAGAGCAGAGGAAGGGTTGCATTGCTGCCACTTGCTCCACAGTGATAGCAGTAGGAGACAGGCTGCTGTCTCTTCGAGGAACACTGTGGATGCTCCCTCGCCCAAGGAGAGCAGTTTATGAGAGCTCCTCCTGTAAATGACAGTTTCCTTTGGAAAGCATCTCAGAGTTCTTTTCTTCGATTCTGATTCTACATTCACTTACCTGCTTGGGGCAGCAGAGGTATGGAAATCAATCCTCTTTGGCAAACAACCTCCGTACAAAACCACCCCTTTCTTGCTTATTTGTCCTCCACCAGTGGATGGTGACAAAGTAAGCCACCAGTCTTGGTTGACATGGCATGGCAGAGCATTTTACTGTTTGAGTTCACCAATTCAAGTCTCCATTTAGTTCTGCACCTCAGCATGACCCCCATTTCATGGAGCCACGTGCCCCAGCTTCCAGAGATGCCTGACCCAACAGCATAGCTTGCTTGCTCATGTCCCAGTTCTCTACAAGGTCAAGGAGGAGCACTCAGCTGTCAGCTCTGTCTCCTGTCTTGAATCCTGGAGGGCAAGATCAAGCAGACTTACTTGGTAGCATGAGCTGCAGTGGTCAAAGTTTGCAGAGGACTTTTCACTGTGCTCCCTCGTGCAGGTGGGGACAGATTTCCCTTGTACCCAACATAACCCACCTCTGATGACACCAATAAAACCCATACCGATTCCCTTTGAATTGTACATCATTTCCCAACCATGGGAGAGTTGCGCTACTGTGAAAATAAAAGCCATACGAGCACTCTGAGGTGGCTGCATTCATATTTTGGTTGGAACTCAAATCCCTTACAGATACAAAGAAAACCCCAACCCTTTCTGCACAAAACCTTAAATTACCACAAAGGTTATACAGTCCTTTAGCTGGGCCTCTGATTCAACCCACCAAGAGGTTCTGGGAGTTTGGTCCGGAGCATTGTAAGCACTGTACTGTAATGAACTCACAGACTGAAATAGATGCCAAGTGATAGCAAATGTCAGCGAGTGGCGTGCCTATGGGGGGCATGGGAACTAGACGTGACAGAGTATCTGTGTTTCAGCAAGCCACGTGCAGCTTGATCTTTCCATTCACAAATAAAAAATGAAGCAAGGGTCATCTTGTCTCTTCAGAGCTTGCTCCTCTCTCATAACACCAGTAACTCATTCCCTTCCCTGGCAGGTGCCCACAAGGGAACAGCAAGAAGCCAGCAGGACAGTCCACAATATCCTATGATTACTCGGAGGAGGAGCTCATGGCAAGCATCGAGCGGGAGTACTGCCGCTGAACCCAGCCCCTTGCCGCGAGAGCTTCAAGCTTGTTCCTGGAAGCCCAACTGAAGCAAAACTGCTACTGACAAAACAGCCCCTCGCACAGTGAGATGGCCCAGGAGAGGAGGGTGGCGAGGAGAGACGGAGCGTGAGAGGCAGTGTGGCTGCTTGGGAAGCAGGGGGGAGAAAGTCCTCCTGACCAGCTCTGCCTGGGAGCAACAAGTTCCTCACCAACTGCTGAGCAGTGCTCCTGGAAGAGGGACCAATTCATCTGTGAATCAATATTTAGATGCTCGTTTCTAAACGGCGTTTGCAAATGAAGATGTACTAGGAATTGAAGTGTCATTCTAGAAGTGTTGAGACATGGTGCTTTGAGGGAAAATCTTGTTTTGCCTTAGCAGAAATGAAATGCAGCAATATAATTCCTGCATAATAAATGCAGCAATATGATTCAGGTCTCACTTAAGGGGGTGTTTCATGAAATTCGTTCCTACCACTTGCAAAGGGCCAAATTTACTCCTTGCACTGTGCAAGCCTTAAGTCCAGGTCTGAATTTGACTCTGTCTCTTTGAACATGGTCCCCAGTATGGGGTGCAAGATGAAAAGGGGAGTGAGCCCACCATCCGGTACATAAGCAGTGTAATCCCAGAGTTCAAATCCCACCATATGGGCAAATGAGGCTCCTGGGAGCTATCAGGTAACATAGGATCTGTACAATCCCTTCAGGGTGAGATCCCAGCATCAGTGTCCTACCTTGGGCTCCTTGGTGTGGATCCTCCAGACAAAGCAGGAGGTACATCACCAGTGCTGCCCTGCTGCAGGCAGTGATCATCCATTTCTAGAGGGACTTGCATGCTATAGCGGAGAAGCTGTTTGTGATCAGTTCTCAGAATTACCACTCCCAGCCTTTCCAAGTATTTCTTGTCCTTGGTAGGTAGCCTAGAATTATAATCTAATTGCAGCGTTAGCTGGCTGCAAAGCAAACCAGAAGTCAGCTCTACAAAGGAAAACTTATTTTCGGTGCTCCCAGGCAGGGAAACCTGGCATTTTAGGGCTTCTGCTCTTATTTTACCTGCATTTTAATGTATGAGTAGCTGCTTATTATCAGAAGTAGAAAAATATTTCTGTCTTTAACTGAAGTATAAAAGACACCAGATGAAATCTTCACATAGCCCATGTAAATGCAAGAGGAAAGAGCAGAACACATCTTAAGATGATATATTCTAATTTCTTTGTAATTCCTGGTATCTGTGAAACAGAAATAAATGCATTTGTGCTCGTGTAGTCCTCCATGAAGGCATCAAATGTTTTGAAAAAGGCTCTCTAGTTTATGTGGTGAATCATCTTACAGTACCTGCGGGGGCCGAGCAAAACACACGCTTGGAGGCTGGCAGGAGGGACGACATGAGGCAGACACAAGCTCACACCCCGGCACATGTATTTATGCTCCTGGTGTCTTTCCTGCTGCAGCCTTCAGTGAGTCTGGCTGCTGCGCTCTGCCTGAGAGCCGAGGCGCTGCCAGGCAGCCAGTGGAGGTGGGCAGCAGACAGCGAGCCAACCTCCCGCAAAACTACGCAGGCTTGGAGACAAGAGCTCCCAGCGTGCCAACCAAGGTAGGACAAGGGGTAATGGTTTTAAACTGAAAGAGGATAGGTTTAAGTTGGACATAAGGAAGAAACTCTTTGCTGTGTGGGTAGTGAGGCGCTGGCACAGGGTGCCCAGAGAAGCTGTGGCTGCCCCATCCCTGGCAGTGTTCAAGGTCAGGTTGGACGGGCTTGGAGCAGCCTGGTCTAGTGGGAGGTGTCCCTGCCCATGGCAGGGGCATTAGAACCAGATAATCCTTCAGGTCCCTTCCAAGCCAAACCGTTCTATGATTCTGAAGTAGCCAGAGAAGAGTAGAGAGTAGAGAGTGGATGTCCTTGAATAGCTTGGGGAAGTCGGGGGGGTCCTCTGGAGCAAGGTTTCTCCAAACCTCCTGAAGAAAATCCAGTTTTGAATGATAGCACATTAGCTTTTGGCAGTGACGGGTAAAAAAAAAAAAAGGAAATATCTATCTAAACTGAGCATATTATCATTAGGATGCAAGAAATCTTTCTGGATTGAACACAGCAAACCACTAAGCTTCTTCACAAAATTAGCTTATCAAATAGCCAAGGGGTAAGTACATTTCTGCACCTGGAATAAAGGTGCAGTGGGTTTCACAGGTAGCCTTTTCAGTATCACCAAGACATCAGGAAGAGCTGGAGGAGCATAGGAAGGTCCATAAGGGAGCGATGCAGCTGGAGCAGTCACTGCACCAGGGAAAAGGTGGGAGGAGAAAGTTTTGGGTGCAAGGAGGTGCCCCAAACTATGCCATGACCTTGCAGGCTTTCTCTGTGCCATGAAATGACACCTAGGAAGGCACCATCACACTGTTTAACTGCCTGATGTCACCGTAACCCTACTTCTGATCCATCCTTTGCTCAGTGGAAGTGAGATACTAGATCATTTACAGGTAAATAATCATATCAAAGCAGTACCTGAGGCTACAACTAATTTCAACAGGAACTTCATGAACTGAAGGACATCTGTTACTATGAAGATCACTTTGCCACATCCCAAGCAGTGCATTATTGGAAAGCTTGTTTTCTTTTAATTGTGTTCCCCTATAACCATCATCAAATCACAACCACTTGCAAGACAGAAGAATTACTTGGCTTGCCAGTACTTCCTGCTTCTAAAACAGTTTTGCTGGAATTAAGTAAGGTTCTGGAGTTTCCCATTCATTTAGAAACTACTCTCCTGTCCAGTATATGCAGCATAAGATGGGGTAGCTGACCATGGGTTTTGAGCTAATGCTATTAATACCCGTTAATAAAGCAGCAAAAGGCAATGCATATTAAACAAATCACTATATTATTCATCTAACAAAGACAAATGCTACAGACTATTATTTTTTAAGTGAGACAAAACTGCAGTTGCTGAGAAGACTGAAGAGGGTAATTTTTTCAGCTTATCATGAGAAATGACTCTTTAGTGCATAAGAGACACTGCCACTTGAGCTTAGTGACTTCCAACAAGCTCAAGAGGTTTCTTCCCTAGCCGTGCAACAAGATGCTAGCTGCAAGGTTCTGGTGGTGAAAGCACTGAAGTCGTATCTCTTCAATTAGGTGATCTTAAAAACACAAAACCAATGAAACTGAGCCACAGAACCAGTTTGCACACGTACTCAGACTCTCGATTCCACTCAAATCTGGGGTTTTGAGTGCTGGCATGTGCTTTGAATCCTTTTTTTCCATTTGTTTGTAGATGTCTTTCTGCCAGCACTGCTGCTTTTTGCAGAGCTCTGCCTTTTCAGTAGCCCGGTAAATGGGCAGAACTCTTTCCCAAAGAGCAGCTAAGGAAACAGATCAGTGACAGAGCTGGTTTAGGGCATGAGTTGTCTTTTACCTGGAGCTGTAGGTAGACTTAAGTGGGGAAAACAAAGCTGTGACTCCATCTGTGCTTGGGCGAGATGACTGGAAAGAACGATGAAGAGCAGCCAGTCAGATAACCACAGATCCTCAGGATAGGTGGTCTTTATAGCCCATCTGTGTCCGGGACCCTGAATGCTAGTCCTTTTGCCCAGTGGAAGTGAAGATGGGCCCATTACATGTGTATCTGCCAGCATGCCATTGCCCAAACCTCCAAGTGCTGAGCAACCAGTTCTCTGATGTATCATGTCCAGCACTGCTGTCATCTGCTCGCCTCCACGACATTAGGAGAATAGAGAACAAAGAACTCCCCTTCACAATAGGGTGGAAAGGAGGGTGGCACCCCCATCATCCCAAAGATGCTCTTCCTTCAGGATCAAATCCCAAAGAGCTTTCAGCCAAACTACTCACACATACAGAAGCTGAAATGGAGCCAGCGCCCTGGATGAGGTGCAGTCCTGGAGCTGCGCCACATGAGCAGTGTGGGGGAGCTCCCACTGCGCTTGGCAGGGGAGGTGGAACACCAGCTGCCTGCCACAGAACACAGCCACTACAAGCTTTTTTTTGCCCTACTCTGGACACAGAACATGGCAATTATTTGCATAGGGTGAAGTGGGTTTATCTGACAATGATAACCAACAGAAATCACTCTGAACTAGAGACACACTACAAGCGAGAAAATTAAACCTAAGGTATTCTTTCTATCTAGGAAACTCTCCCAGGAAAGGATATACTTCCTCAAGTTTGTTGCACATGTAAGATGTGCCCATGACCTTTTGCACACATTAGGATGTAAAAGTCACTGTCACTCCTGCACTGAAGAACTGAAGCAGAAAACAAGGAAGGTTGCATTCTACAAGATGAAAGCAACCTGGAAAGAAAATGCCTCAGTGCCAACATACTTGCTGCAGGGAAGGCAGTTCCACAGACTGCATGGACTGGGAGCAGACGTGGCTGAGGCTTTGCAGCTTCCTCCTGAACCGTCTTGCTTTTTTCCTTAGCCTGTAGGATGCCAGGCTTTGAGTCATGATTTTCTCTTCCTGCACACATGGAAGAAGCCTGCCTTCTCACGGCCATAAACTGCCTGCCTCAAGCTGCCTTGTCAGACACGAATGGAAGGTAAACAGGCAGATGGGCTCACAGATTAAACTTCAGAACCGGTTAGAGGATTGAAGATGAACTCAAGTCAGATGCAACCCGGGGGCAGGATTCAGCTCACAAGAGATGACAGGTGAAGTGCTGCTTCATCATTCACAAGATACTGAGCACAGCTTTCACACCTGGAAATTGGGAGTTGGCCACAGCTGCAACCTAAGCCAAAGGAGCACACAGGTTGTGCAGGCACCCAGCAGCATGGGTCATCTCTGCCCAGCGAGCGCTGCAGATTCAGGATGGTTTCATGCTTCCAGTATCCAAACCACAAGTGGATCAGTGCTCATCAGTTTGTGAGCAAAACAAGACAAGCTGCCATCTAGCTGAAGGTTTGGCTGCCTAACCACATACAGGAAAGCAATGCTGGCCCAACTGGAAACCATAGCACTAAACCCAATGGACACATCTGAGTGCGCATCCATTTTTCTACAGAAAATTATAGTTTTCATGGACAGGAACTTCAAGACAGGACTTTTGCCCACACAATACCTGTGTCAGCACATGGGAAGGCTTCCTTGCGTGTGAACTGTTTTCTCTCACAGGATGAAGCTGTTGCAGTCTCCAGCCTCATCAGGATGTGTCCTGACTGCAGCTGTGTGTAACAGCTCAGATCACAGTATGGTTCTAAGGAAAAGCAGAAAGATGAGCACAGAACTGTGAAATCCATTGTCATGTCTCACGTAAGCAAAGCAAGGGAGATAATATAAAATTTGGCAAAAAAAATACAGATATTGTTCAGGATATGAGTTGAGGCTCAGAAAAATCTTCCTGGGAACAGTTGGAACAGACAAGTAGGACAACTTCCCCTGGGACACAAAAGCATTATGAAGATCCACAGAGCCCAGGGGCTGAAGAGTTTGGGCTACTCTGCAGTGTATCAACCCCATGGGAAAGCCCTCCTTTCTCCTAAGGGGCAAGCAGGACCATCCATGACATCTTTCTTTTCATCTTCCACACCCTTGAAGAATGATGCCTTCTTTTGTGGACAAAGCCTTGAGCCACCGCTCCCAGCTTGCATTCTGAGGGCTCTGACGACAGAGACCGTCACCTTGCTGTAAAAGGTTGCAACAGAAAGCTAGCATCATTCATTACACCGCCCCCTTCCCTTCTCTTCCATTAGAACATGACCTTGCAGGAAATAAACATTGCTGCAGCCTGGGAACTGGTCTGAGGGAAAGAAACAGCAGAGATGCTTAAAAATGTAAAGGAGTAGCTGCTGCTGCCACCACAGCTGGACACCTCTTTGCCAGACTAAATCTGGAGGTGACACCCAACCTGCCAGAGCCTTTTCCCCACCAGAGAAGAACCAGTGCCGATGCAGCCACCTCTTGAATCAAATTCTCATCTCTTCTTCACTTCCAGTGTCATGCCATACACAGCCTGCAGCACCAACGGAGCAGCACCTTTTGCTGATAGCTTCTGGAGGCCATACTAGAACAGAGCTAAGGACCCCAACAGCCTTCTTCTCAGACAGCATGCAAAAGCCCCAGACCCTGGCAGTGGTGCAGGCATTCCACCAAATACACAAGCAGCGTTGTATAAAATTATAAATGGATAAGCACTGATCAATTTACAACAAAATCCAAACCATCCTGTATTTACAGGTAAGTGAACTGGCAAGCCCCAGTCTTCCATTGGCTTAGATATATAACCTAATCCAGGATTTACATAGTTCTGGAATGGATATGTATGAAACCTAAAAATCTGCAATTTTTTTATGATTTAAACCCAGTCTCATTGCATACTTTTTATTTAACAAAAGTGAAAAATAAGTACAAAACCATGATTCCATTTCTTTAAAATAAGTCTGAACAATAGAGTTCAGGCAGTAAAGTGCAACAAGAGCAGCTATCCCAGCCACGCTTTATCCATAAACAACCCTTATGCAGCAGGAAGGAACAAGGGCAAGGAGCACAGACACAGCTGCACCACGGCTCAGCTATTCATGCACATCCACGGGATGTCACAGGCACAAACACATTACAGGTGCAGGCAAAAGGTAAGACCAACAAAGAGAGAACTACTGCTCTTCTACATCATGACACACTGGTTTAAATTCCATATTCTCCAGCCCATCATCTGGATGCTACGAGCTAACATTACCGAACTATGACACAAGCTTTCAAACTATTTTACTCAGAGGAACAGCTGAAGTGTTTAGTCTGTAAAACGAAACTAAGTACGTTGGCCACTGGATTGAGACAGGACACTCTTCCTTTGGTTATGAGCATGCTAAAATGGCATCCAAAATTCAAACTTCTTGTTCTGAGGGTCTTCCAAGGGAAAAGGAGCAGCAATGTCTCTTTACCACATGAATTTGGAAAACTGGGAATCGACAGAGAGCAGCAACACTACAAGCACCCAGGTTTCCAGCAGAGGAGTTTCAGCCACAGTGTGCTCATGCTCACACTCACCAGCACGCACCCTGCAGTGAGTGGGAGTCCAGCACTTGTTGAGTGAAAAGGTTGGGCATTTTAAAGGTCAAACAAAAACCTTTCAGCATGTTTAGCAAAATACTCCAATTTAGTGCAGTGCAAACATTTACTACTGTTAATTATCATTCTTCACTATGAGGGTGGTGAGGCACTGGGACAGGTTTCCCAGAGAAGTTGTGGCTGCCCCATCCCTGGCAGCATCCAAGGATAGGCTGGACAGGCTTGGAGTTACCTAGTTTAGTGGAAGGTGTCCCTGCCCATAAGTGGGGGTTGGAACTGTGTGAGCTTTAATGTTGCTTCCAACCCAAACCAGCCTATGATCCTATAAACTACAGATATAACCATAAAAAATAATGACGTATTCTGCTTTCAACTGAAACAGGTCTCTACCCATTTCGGGGGATTGCTAGCTGAGATCAGCAAGTCCGTGCTTACACACATGAGAACTGTGCTTTGCCCACATCGGGAAGTAAGACTGGGATTTCAGAACAACAAAGCAGAGCAAGAAATAGCGCACTCCTGGTTATCCACATTTTACACATCCAGGAAAAAAGTCCTCAGCACTCAACTAAGCTTCAGTGCAGGAGCAGCTGGAGGGAGAAGAGTCCAGAAGGCACTACAGAAATATTTCATTCAGTGGGTGAGCCATCTCCCAACACCACGTGGTGCTTCAGAGCACAACAGCTCTACCATCAGCTCTGCAACAACACTACATTTGCACGTTCTTCCACACCATGGAAACCCATCAGTCCAGTTGTGCCACAGGCATTTTGTTTTATTACTCATACCATGCCACTAAAACACAGCATTCCTGCAGCCAGCAATTCCACTTCTTCACCATATTTACACTGGGTGTAAAGAAAATACGTTCAACGGGGAAATTATCTCATTTAATAGAAAAGGGTGACTTCATACAAAGTACTGTGGAGAAGTAGAAGGCCACATGCAAAATGTCATCAAGTTGACATAGTGGCTGTTTCTTAAGACATGGTTAGTACTTCCTCTGGTGCTTTGATACAGGTAAATGAAAGCCTTGAACAATTTCCTATAAGGTGCACAAGCATCCACAAAACATAAAAATTCTTAATTTTCTATTTCTCTTCTATGCAAAAAAAAATTATATATATATATAAACAGAGACCCAGCCAATTATCCCCGTGTTATCTTGCCATTTTTGCACTTTCCAGTAGACTTTGATATGCTGGT
This sequence comes from Psilopsiagon aymara, assembly GCA_024733675.1. NCBI lineage: Eukaryota > Metazoa > Chordata > Aves > Psittaciformes > Psittacidae > Psilopsiagon > Psilopsiagon aymara. Next base: position 20,936 of record JANRGW010033579.1, read on the forward strand.
TTAGTAGGAACAAAAGTAAAGCATAATTCTTAGTGTCAAGGTTTCTAAACAGTGTTTGTGCTTCTAAGCTCTGTCAGAGCAGTGCAGCTCCTCCAAACTTTGCTCCGCTGGAGTATGGACTCAGGAATGCCCAGTATGTCAAACTTTTACCAAACATCACAACAGCATCCACTTGCAAAGGGTATGAATTTATAAAATGTCTAGGATTTCACCACTTGTCCTCTGGAAGTCATTCTGGTTTGGCGTGTTTTAAAAAGATGACACAATTCAATCTCAAACCTCCAATATCACCTGCGACAGGAGGGTGTAACAGCACCAGCCCACCACAGGATAAGGATCTGCAAGTGTGAAAATCCCATCCACTGTGAGTTATCAAATATTATGTTTACAAAATGCTCTGAATGAGTCTTTTGGTTTACTGAAAAGGAGTTTCCAAAACTTTGGGTCTCAATCCTGCACACCCCTACTAATGCAGGTCAAGAAATTTGCCTGTATATCAAGACCAAACTGAATAAATACAAAATATATTTGGTATAGAAAATACTAGTATAAAAATTAAAAATCACCCTGTTTTACTGTCCATCAAAATATTAACAGCAAGCATTACAAGTGACTTCTTTAACCTATTGCCAAAATCATTTTCAGAGAGTTCTGCTTTCCTGAAGTGCTGGTGATTGCATTTGCCCAAGTACTGGAAAAAAAAAAAACAAAACCAAACAAACAAAAAGGGAAGGAACAAGAAAATATATGATACATTTTTCAGATAGCATTATTAACAGAGGACCTAAACTGAAGGAACCTAAAGTAAGCACAAACACAGCAGGAAAAAAGCTATTGTCAGTTCTGCTCTATCCATCATTCCTGATCTTCAGACAGTTTGTGGAGAAGGTGCTCCCTTCACGCTACCCCTGACAGACAGATGATGGCATGGGGACGAGCATACTCAGAGCACTGCTGCTTTTCGGTTTCTCTGCTGTGGCAATCCTGCTGAGTTTGCCAACCTCTGTCTGCCAGCTGGGGATCTTCTTTGTGGTCACATGGCGGCGGGTATGCTTTGTCAAGTGATCGCTGCGCATGAAGCGACGCTCACACACGGGACAAGCAAACTTCTTCTCTCCCGTGTGAGTTCTGCGGTGGCGTGACAGCTCATCTGAGCGGGCAAACTTCTTGTCACAGCCTTCCCAGTTGCAGTTGAAAGGCTTTTCTCCTGCAGGGTACAAAAGAAGAGTAATTTACTTTTGAAAAGATGTGTTACAGTTTTATCAACGAATTAACTTGCAAAAACCAATGAATTCTGCAGAGCTGTTTGTGTGTGTAGTCAATATTAGCTTAAGCTCAAGTTGTGTTCTGGACAAAAATTGTAGGTATCACTTCTATGTATTCCCTCACATCACTTTAAATGCTCTTTAATCAAGCCTACTTACTTTTTTCCAGTTGTCCCAGTTTAAAGAAGAGGATTCTTCATAAAGGTACCTTACCCAATGACTGAAACAGAAGCAACCCTGTACCCCATCCTATCTGATCACAGCTCTACAGCTGGTGCATGTCACCAGCAAATACAGCAGGCAAATGGGAAGCCTGGAATCAAGCCTCCTGAGTCCTGCTGCTCCAGCGATCCAGTCCTACACACAAGTATACTGCCCCAGCGAGTACTACTGAGGAAAAGCCTGTCCTGCAACTCCCAACAGACAGCCAGGGGAATTCTGCATACCCAGGAATGGCAGCAGGCAGAAAAGCTGGTCACATCAGCTTCTGCTCATCCTGGGTGACTGTTTAACATCAGACCTACCCTAAACAACATGATCTACTGACTGCAACCCTCATAAGGCTCAAGACAAGCATCTACTACATGATGCAAATTTATGATAACACTTTGGAGCAGGACACAAGTGTCCAGCAGAAAGGAAGCCCCGACGAAGTGTTGCTCTTATTTCAGATATTAAGTTCTGTGTTTCTTGTATTTGGTATCACCTAGCTTCTCAGAGCACAAAGAAAGGAAAGATAAACTACTCTGCCTCCTGTTCCTGTAATGTAGACTAGCTAGCAAGGGCTCAGCATGCCTCACTTTCCGCAGATGTCCTAGTCTTAATCACAATACAAGGATACACACATCTTCACCATGGATCAGCAGCAGCATGTGAGACACTTGTTGCTAGTCTATGTTTACCCTGTAGTGCCAGGTTAATTCAGCAGCCTGCAGCACTTACTTTTAAGCTAGAAGCAGAAACATCTTTCCACCTCTGAGCTCTGTTTTACAAGGATTATCAGCTTCATATAAGGCTTAAGCTCTTTCCTCAAAGGAACTGTAAAGACAAGCTGCCAAACTAACGCAAATCCTGCCACAGAAGCTGACATCCCATAAACCACGGTGTCCATGTGACAAGGGAGGACAGGGGAAAAAAAAAAAATCAAGGAAAACCAAAATTAAACAGACTTTTGAATGAGCTATTCTGTACCAATTTCTCACTATGCCTATGCTTCAACATCAAAAAACAGCCCCTGAGAACTCAAAGTTAGTTTGAACTTAATAGGAACTTGAAGCCAGAAAAATGCTAAGTACATCACATGTATACTGTCTCCACACTGATCAGATTTTATGGAAATCAGCTCATATTAATTACAAGTAATTTTCATTTATCTTTAAAATTCCCTTTCTGTAACTGAGTAAACTGCTGCATTCCTGTAGTAGCTCTGCTTCCTAACATAATAGCCAAAAATCTCAAGTGTTTTCCCATTTAGCCTAAACAAAGCTCTGGAAAAATGAGTAGTTTCCAAATTTCTCTTGTTCTCCTCATGCAAGAATTAAGACCAAGTACCTGTACTATGGTTTGCTTACACCAGACCTCTCCATGTGCCCC